>OMNS01050449.1:12118-25091 GCA_900303225.1 Laemonema laureysi | reverse complement strand
CCCGGGGGGGGGGGTCTGCTTTGTTCCACAGGGGGATCGGGGACTGGGCGGGCCCCGGGGGTCCCGAGGACAGACGGGCCTGGGGACCAAAGGAGAAAAGGTAGGCAGTAAATACATCAGGTGATGAATTCTCTCCTCATAAAAACCCCTGATGTTGTCTGTTCCACTCGGGGGTTTCGTCTGTTTCATTAATGCATTGAGGTTGAGGCAAGTCCTGGCTAGTGTGAGAAACATGAAACCTTTAGGGCAAGACATGAGGTAATTGTGTTATTAAATCACAGCAATAAAAAACATATCCAAACTGACAATTTCTTTACGGTGTACGGAAATGAACAGTTTTCACAAATGCCATGTTATGATTATGATTTGTTTATTGTTGTATCTCTTTGTCATTTGATTGAAAGTAGAATACCCATCCACAAACATCAAGTACTATACAGTTAGGGACACTGTACTCTCGCCATAGAGCCCTTATCCATCTGACTGATGTTTTTACTTCCAGGGAGAAATTGGACATCCTGGTCCGACAGGATCACTTGGATTGGCAGGAGTGGGCATTCAAGGAGAAAAGGTGGGCATGATATCATATCTACTGTATATACGAAACATAGCGTAGTGGTTAGGGTGTCTGACTCCCGGACAGTTCTGGGTTCAAAGCCCAATGTCCACCATTGTAAATAGTACTCCCACACACACACACACACACACACACTTTGCACTAGCATCACTTTGTGTTTTATTTCCAGGGTGTGGAGGGGCCCAGAGGACCACCCGGGGTCAGGGGTCCACAAGGAGAAGGGTTACCCGGATCAAAGGTTTGTCAAAAGGAATCTGGGCTCCAGCAGTCCTACTGTTGTAGCAGAACTTCTGAGGGGAGGCGGCACAGAGCCTGGGCCGGACACCAGAAAATGCAAGGGGCGGAGTTATGCGTTTCCCATTTCGTTATGTAGATAGTGTACTGAAGAAAACTTGGAGTGGCCAGTCTACACGGTCTACACATACTTTAGATATTGGGCTTTAGATATCTAAAGTCTGACTTGTTGTGAGACTAGTCCAAAAGTGACCCAGGAAGACTTTGATGCTCTTGAGGGTGTCATAAATGTGTCAAAGACCCCTCTGCCTATTGGTTTTAAAACGATATGGTTTCCTTCTCTTCCTTCTAGTTCCTTAAAGTCGATTCACTTCCATTTATGAACGTCCACTTACTCAGTGTCCCCATCCCCCCCCTTCCCCCACATTCCATCTGCCACCTGTGGTTACCTCTTTTAAAATCCAAGAGAGCAGCTGCAACTATGTGCCTGCTTGTCTGTTATCGCTTGGTCCTTTACACAGCAGGGTGATGGCCACACAACCCACCACTAGAGGGCTCACACTCAGCTCAACTGAGTCAGCAGCACTAGTGATGTTCTGCTTTGCCTGTAGGAACTGTATCTGTTGTTCTATAGTTGATAGGAATAGGATATTACATGAACAATATGATATTGGCAGCATGTGTGTATATTCTAATAAGGGGAACCAAATCTAGAGGTTGCAAGACTTATCTTTGCTAACCTTTAATGATGTACATATTAAAAATATATATATTTGTGTTTTGTTACATTTAGATTAACAACAAAAGAAATCTTTCTTTGGAGGATTTCAATAGGATCTCAATATCAATGTTCTTGTTTGTGATTGCATTTTCCAGGGAGACCAAGGTTTCCCAGGAGAACAGGGATCCCCAGGAGAGAGAGGTTTCGGCGAGCCAGGCACAAAGGTACGAGTGCTCATCTTCTCCAACAACCACATCCATGTTATTTTGGAGATCTATTTTTTTTTTTTGCAGTGTGAATCAATGCCTTCAACTCACCAACACACATGTGTCCATCCTGTGTTCAGGGGGAGCCTGGGTCAGCAGGGCTGGGTGGGCTGCCTGGTCTTCCTGGAGAAGATGGGGCTCCCGGACAGAAGGTAGAGTACCACTCGGGTCTTTCTGGCTCACAACCGATCCAAAAAACATTTTTTATCAAAATGTAAAGTATCCCTATGATTACTAGAATCTAACGGTTACCCAACAAGCCGAGCAGATGAAAGCACGTCTAAAGGCTTGGTTCTTTGTGCCTCGACTCTATTCTCTCTAGGGTGAAGCTGGTTTAACTGGCTTAAGAGGTGCTGATGGAGCTGCAGGAATTGGCACTCAGGGAGAAAAGGTGTGTATAGATGTGTTGACATCCTACCGGCCTTATTCACCTATAGAGGCCATCTTGGGTTCCATCTTGGTTCTAATCATGCTTTCTGTGTGTTCGTCTCCCAGGGCGACCAGGGTCAGAGAGGGATCAGAGGGTTACATGGACCTCCCGGGATCAGTGGACCTTCTGGGCCAAAGGTGAACACAGAACAACAAATCATCTCCACCCTAACCCATGAAATAAGCAGGCTATAATTTGTACAATCATGTGATGGCTGATTTCAGGCAGATTTTCAGCTTGCCTCAACAAGTAATGAGACCTTATGTAACCAAGCATTAATCTATGCTTGGTTAGGATGGTTGTGAGGTTCTTGTTATTGGGGGACCTATTGGGAAGAGCTGTCCTCAGCCTCCTTAGTAAACGTTACGAGCCACATCGGAAGTAGTTCCTTACAACTACTGTGTAACTTGTTTGGATCAGGGATGTGTTTTGATTTGGTTGGCAACAGATGTGTTTTGGTTTGGGTTTCACATCGGTTGGTTCTTTGTCTTCCAGGGAGAGCCTGGCATCCCCGGCCGGCTGGGCCTTCCCGGGCCACAGGGACGAGCCATAGCAGGTCCCAAGGTAACACACACACACACACACACACACACACATACACACACACACACACACATACACAAACATGCACACTATATATTATCACACTGTCACTTGGCACAGGTCGTGGCAGGTAGACAACTGGCCTGCAGTCTGAGATCTCTTGGCTAGAGTCCAGAGCAATGCATCATCTCATTGCATTGCATAATCCAACGCATCCGAAGCATTGCAGTGATGTTGTTTTTCCCTTTCTTGGACGCAACTTCCAGGGAGATGTTGGCCCTTCTGGTCCCTCTGGGCCCATTGGAGAGACGGGACACGGGCTGCCTGGCCCAAAGGTAAGCACTGCCTTTCCCCATCTGGTTTGAACTATCCTTATCCAACACATTGTGACAGAGAAGCCTGAGGAGATGGTACTCACAGGTTCTGTGTTAACAGGGCGATCGCGGTCACCCAGGTCTCCCTGGCTACGTGGGTCCAAAAGGCGAAGGTTTCCCTGGCCCTGTGGTTTGTACAATTCAACAACGATACAAAAACGCCTGCCATGCATATTGGTATGGAACATGTAAATTAACAGATGTGATGCAATGTAATGATGTAACGCCCACAGGGTCCTCCAGGGTTGCCTGGTTTAACAGGAGAGCAGGGACCCGAAGGTGTAGGAATTCCAGGGCCCAAGGTTGGTGCAGTATTACTATGCCTCATTTTACACACATTTGAGCACCGCATCCTTGTGTGTGTGGGTGTACCTACTGTACCTTTACTATGGATGTGTCTCCTGTTTGCCAGGGAGACATGGGCTTCAGGGGACTGCCTGGTTTACCCGGCCCACACGGAGAAGGTTTACAGGGAGCCCCAGTAAGACACATAATTAATATTCTATCCACTAACCAGAGTTTCCAGACATAACACATTGCAGAGTAACATACATGTGAACATAGTCAATACAAGTATTATGGGTGTTTAGGTCTAGGCCTCTGCAGATTCAAACAGTCTGGTCGTTTAGGGTAACACTGGGAGGCCAGGACCCCAAGGACCATCTGGACCTCCAGGCAACGGTGTCCAAGGCCCAAAGGTAAACATCACCTGCATGAGATTGTATTTGACCATACCTTAAAACATACATCGCCTTGTGTATTACCCTGAGAGCAGTGGTTCTCAATTGGTCTCGCCTCAGGACCCACATGTGTCGTTAGTCACTGAGTCAGTAATCAACAAGGCCTTTGTGTACTGTTTAAAAACACTGAGCAAACAGAACATTTGGGTCACGCCCCACCAGTTGAGAATGACTGCCTTAGGGGCATAGGGTGTGTTCACACGGGCACTGCCCTTTTATATTAAAACCCATGGGAAATTATCTGCTAAAATACATTTCAGCCCAAATGCACCGTAGGCAGTGCTTTTTCTTCATAAAAGGTGGACAGTGTGACCACGTCCTTAGAGTATATGGTGGATAATAACAACAATGTTTGCATTAGAGTGAATATGTTGCATCTGTTTGACTGAACAAAACTCAACAATTTGCAACTCATTCTGAATGCTTTCAGGGCGAGCCCGGGTCTCAGGGTGTAACCGGTCCCAGAGGGCCTGCAGGGGAGGGACACTCTGGTCCTAAGGTAGGAGGTCATCGATGACTTCTGGAACTGTTTTAGTGGCCCCCCTGACGAGGGCCGCTTGATGACCATGATGTCCTCTTGTGACAGGGCGACCGTGGACAGCAGGGCGAGAGAGGTCTGAAGGGTCTGAAGGGGGACGTGGGGGACCATGGAGTCCCTGGAGAGTCTGTAAGTTAAATATGTATATACTTCTTATAAATATGCGTATAAATATACACTATATACTTTATGTAAACATGTCATTTATAAACGATGGTGTACATGCCGATAAACGATAAAGGGCGTTTTTATCATATGAAAATATCATTTTCATTCTATTTTTCGAACTCCTAGGGAAGGCCGGGAGCTAAAGGAGATGCAGGCCTCACTGTAAGTTTGTCTTGTGGACTGTTGATCAACTACTGTATAGACGAGCAGCCGTAGAGCTATTGACCTCGTCTAACTCTCAACTCTTTTCCATGATGTGTGTTTCTCAGAGAGAGGACATCATTAAGCTGATCAAAGAAATATGTGGTGAGGACCAAATTAGGCATATTCTATGGAGATGTGGATGAAACTGTACTGTATGTCCCTCTTATCAACACGATACGCTTGTCTGTTCCTCAGGCTGCGGCGTCAAATGCAAGGAAAGGCCAATGGAGCTTGTGTTCGTCATCGACAGCTCGGAAAGTGTCGGACCCGAGAACTTTGAGATCATCAAGGACTTTGTGACGCGCCTGGTGGACCGCACCACAGTGGGCCGCAATGCCACCAGGATTGGCCTGGTGCTCTACAGTCTGGACGTGCACCTGAAATTCAACCTGGCCCGCTACATGACCAAGCAGGATGTGAAACAGGCCATCTGGAAGATGCCCTACATGGGCGAGGGCACCTACACCGGCACCGCCATCCGGAAGGCCACCCAGGAGGCCTTCTTCAGCGCCAGGAGCGGAGTCCGCAAGGTGGCCATCGTCATCACGGACGGACAGACGGACAAGCGTGAGCCGGTCAAACTGGACCTTGCAGTGCGCGAGGCTCACGCCTCCAACATCGAGATGTACGCCCTGGGGATCGTCAACTCCTCCGACCCGACTCAGGCCGAGTTCCTCCAGGAACTCAACCTCATCGCCTCCGATCCCGACGCCGAACATATGTACCTCATCGATGACTTCAACACTCTACCAGGTGAACATCTCAATGAGATCTTTGTAAGCATCGGTCACAGGTCTGTTACAGTATTGCCATTCACATATCTTTGTTTTCGCTCGGAAAAAACAACTTGACTTCTCTTTCTAATTTCTTTCAGCACTGGAGTCTCAACTGGTCAGCCAGTTCTGTGAAGACGAAAATGGTGCACTTATTTACAACCGCATTACGAACGGCAATGGTAACGGCCATAACGTTAATGGCCACAACGGGAACGTATTAAACGGATACGGTGAAGAGCGCCACACGTACACCCATACGAGCCACGGCAACAGCGACCATGGGAGTCATGGAAGCAGCAGCCATGGCAACAACGGGGATGTGAAGACAGAGTACAGCGGCTTCTTAACCACCGAAGAGGAGTTGGAGCACAAGAGACGCATCGACAGCCAGCGTCACATTCGGGGTCGTGGAGACACTTTTGTACTCAATGCCGGGCCCCTCCCAGCCAAGGTCAGTTTGAAAATATCAAATGTCGACAAATAATTTGAAAAGATACTTTTGTAATTGGAAGGTTGTTTTGTTGAACTCTTCATGAATGTTCTCAGCTCATGCAACATTCTCTCCTGTTTTAAAACGAGGCGGAGGAGGACGAGGACGACGGGGAAGATTTAGACTTCACGACCCACGTGCGCGGAGGTAAATCGGTGACCGTGGTCGACAAGACGGCGTCCGTGTTCCCTGTGAAGGAAAGCTCCCGTCTCATCGAGACGATCCTGTCCTCTACATCGACCTCGTCAACACCGTTGTTGTCTTCGTCATCGTTGTCATCATCTTCTTCTTCGTCACAATCGTTGTCATCATCGTCTTCATTACCGTCATCATCATCATCATTATCATCATCATCATCAGTGGTGACTTCATCAACGTCTGGCATCATAACTTCCTTTTCCTCCAATCGGGTCCAACCAGAGACCACCTTAACTGAAGGTAAGCATGTTTTTTGGTTTTATTTTAATACACAATGGAAACTACTATGCTAATATTTGGCGATTACTCATCTCCCACCTGACACCATTGTGTTTGTGTATGGTCAGTGTCTACCTCCGTGGATTCTGGCTGCAGCCTTCCCTTGAACCAGGGCACCTGCAGAGATTACATCATCTTCTGGTACTACGATAAGCAGGCCAACTCCTGTGCCCAGTTCTGGTACGGAGGCTGCGGAGGTAACGGGAACCGCTACGAGACAGAAGAAGAATGCAAGAAGACGTGTGTCGTTTCCTGGACAGGTACATGTGGCCGATGTCCGTCAGTATCACAGCCTTCGCTTCCTTACAGTTTTGCCTTATTAATCTTGATGATCTTTTTTTTTTTTCTTTCCTCAGTTGGATAAGCTAAGAAGAGCCGTGTTGGTGACTCACTTGCCAGTGATCCTTCTGGAACCTATCAGAATGAAGTGGACTTGATGTTTCTACTTACAGTGTGTCTCATACGATTTGTTTGGAGATTCTACTGGTGTCCGTTCAGAAAAGTCTTTCATACACAGAAATATATATATTTGATGAAATGAGTGGTAGGCTATATTGGGTAAACCACATCTGGCCAAGTCAAATATGGTATTACCAGTTATCAGTAGGCCTACAGGATATTTCTTGACTATAGAGTGTAATTTGTATATTGCCTCAAAGAATCTACTACATCACTGAGTTGCTACATAGACTGAATTTATGTTTTCTAGCAGGACAGCTGACCTTGGTTTGATATGCATTATTGAAAAAATAATGTAACACATGCTCTGAATATTGTTTTATTTTTGTATTTGTGTAGCGTTATTTCTCCTTCAAGTAGAAATAGGCCATATGATTGCATTTGCTATGATTGTCGACGTTGAAAGTTGGAAGAATGTTTTAACTGCTGAGAATATATGATTAATGTAAATGTGTTTGTTTGTGTCTAAAATCTCGGAATTGGTTTATTGTCGATTCATTATCGCACTGAATTTGTGCAGGGGCGAAAAGCGAAAGTTGATAATAAAAATAAAACCAACATTTGTACAGTTTCGACTTCTCGTTTGTTTCCTTTTTGCCCAATTGTATTAGATAACTTTTATTACGTGTATTATGTTATGTGTTATATATTATTTTATGTATTACAATATGATAATATTCATGAATACAACCGACGAAACGTTCACTTGCCCGTCAACTATAGGCTGAGAGAGGATCCTGAACTGTAGCGTTATCCCGGTCTACCAAACGTAGTTTCCGGTTTCTTCCCATGTGCTGTTGTAGTTTTCGGTCAGTAGGCGGCCCTCAGTTCAGTTTGTCCTTTCTGCTTGCCGTGTGTTACCAGGGCGACGGGCGCAGCTGTAGCAGATAATCCCGACAGTGATCAGTAATCCAACAACGCTTCATACACAGAATAATGGCAGCGGTTTTAGATGCACTTTGGGAGGATAGAGACGTCAGATTCGACATAACTGCACAGTAAGATACATTACGATTCACGTTTGATCGATTCTTTAGCATGCAATACGAAAATAAAGTCTCTAGCTAGCTAAAATGAGATACCTAAATAACATGTAACCCCAATGGCATCTTACATCTTATTCTGCAAAAATGCATTTTACTTCCAGGCAGATGAAAACTCGTCCAGGGGAGGTGTTGATAGACTGTCTGGACTCTATAGAGGACACCAAGGGAAACAATGGGGATCGAGGTACCCTAAATAAAAACACAGGAAACAACTATCCAAAAGTGTCCTCTGACCTTATAGCTAAGCAGCTTCTAATACTGTCTATTTACTCTTCAGGAAGACTACTGGTCACAAACCTGCGGATTATTTGGCATTCGTTGGCTCTGCCAAGAGTTAATTTGTGTGAGTATAGCAGATAGCTGCATAAATACATCCGTTAAATATATCTAAATGTAAATCTCAGTGCTTGTCATTGTGTTTCATCTCATAGCTGTGGGTTACAACTCCATCATTAACATCACAACAAGGACAGCAAACTCTGTAAGTGAACTCATGTTGTCATAGTAGATCTGAACCAAATCGATGAAGCTTAAGTTACATTTTTAAAACCTGATCCTGTGTTTCTCCAGAAACTGCGAGGCCAAACGGAAGCCCTCTACATCCTGACGAAGTCCAACAACACCAGATTTGAGTTTATCTTCACAAATGTGGTTCCTGGGAGTCCAAGATTGTTCACCTCGGTCATTGCCGTGCACAGGTATAAACAATGATCATAAATACTAATCCAATCTGAAGTTTTTTGTTTTTTTATCATGTACAGAATTTAATGGGCACTTTTCTCTTGGCTAGGGCCTATGAGACGTCCAAAATGTACAGAGACCTGAAATTGCGAGGTGCTCTCATTCAGAATAAGCAGCTCCGCCTCCTGCCCCAGGAACAAGTCTATGACAAAATTAACGGAGTTTGGAATTTATCCAGTGACCAGGTGCTGTACTCATCCCCTGTAACATTCAAGGTTAAACTGTCTACTCTTAAGCCACGAGAGTCTTGATGTCTCTCTTGGGATGTTGATCATTTAGCTTAATTTAGTTGGTTTTGTATGGTTTATCAGGGTAATCTCGGCACATTCTTCATTACTAATGTTCGGATCGTTTGGCACGCCAACATGAATGAGAGTTTCAATGTCAGCATTCCCTACCTACAGATCGTAAGTATGCTATAGTTTGAGAAGCTTTCATCATTTTGGTTCTTATCATATCTTTATCGTCATTATTATAATCTTTGACCCTCATTGTATAGTAACATATCTTTCCATTCATTTATTTTATGAATATTTATGAACTTTCTCTCCCCAAAGCGGTCAATCAGAATAAGAGACTCAAAGTTTGGCTTGGCGTTGGTGATCGAGAGCTCCCAGCAGGTTAATATCGATCTAACTGTGCACTGTTTATTCATCCTACTTCCATATTACATTACCATGTGATGATCACATCTTAATAACCCCTGTCGCCTTCATCTCAGACCGGTGGATATGTGCTTGGATTCAAGATCGACCCAATGGATAAGCTTCAGGATGCCGTGAAGGAGATCAACTCCCTGCATAAGGTGTACTCTGCCAACCCTATCTTTGGGGTGGACTATGAAATGGAGGAAAAGGTATGCAGATGTACAGCTATGTATGTATGTATGTATAGATACATATAGCACTCCTCCTAATACAGTGTTTCTCAACCGCTGGGTCAAGACCATTTAAGGTCCCCTGAGGTGCGTTGTCTCTCTCTGTCCAGTTGATATTGTTGTCACCGGTCTTGTTCCCCTCTCTAACATGGCCTGCAGCCCCAGCCGCTGGAGGAGCTGACCGTAGACCAGCTCCCTGACGATGTGGAAATAGAGCCGGACGAGCAGACGGACGCCTTCACCGTGAGTCTGAATCTACCCCCCACTCAGCCCAGCGCACCCCCATCACTCCTCGGAGAGTACAGGCGTGTTGGGGGCTCCTACTAGCTTCTTGTTATCGCTGGTGGATGCCACTGTGCGCTTCCACTACCATATATGGACATGGCCATTTATGAGATCTACGTCCACTAAACTCTGATGAATGTATGGATGTTGCCTAGTAGCGCGTGTTGTATTGCACAGTAACATGCCGCCATGCGAGGATATTCATGGTCTTAAGCGATTTCTTTTATTTTTATTTTCCTCTGCTTTTTGTAGGCCTACTTTGCTGACGGAAATAAGGTAAAACTCAAGCATTATTGTCACATTTAATTAAAAAATGTTTAAAAAGAGACAATTAACGTTGTGTGTATGGGTCTTCCCTGCGGGCTGTGGTCTAAAAGCTGTCGTGTCTTTTACTATCCTGTCATCCCAAAGCAACAAGACCGGGAGCCCGTGTTCTCCGAGGAGCTGGGTCTTGCCATTGAGAAGCTGAAGGATGGGTTCACACTTCAAGGACTGTGGGAAGTGATGGGAAGTTGAATGAGTTTCAAACCATGCCACTTAGATATGTATCTTCTGTAAGTATGTGTATAATGACTTTAGGTATATGATGCTGTATTTATTTTTTAGGGGGAAAAAAGGCAATTTGTACAGATTATGAAGCTGATAGTTTTATATTGAGGACTATAGGAGTTACATTTATACAAATGGTGGTTGTATTTATTCGGTGTGAAACTTTCAAAAAGCATAGTTTTGAGCTAATAAATTATCCCAAATTAAATGAGTTGCTTGAGGAAACATAAAAATGTATTGTTTTGGTTTTTTTTTTAATTTCAACATCTAAAATCTATCAAATTTGCATCTGTATTTCTATGCCACTGGATTATGGATTTTTATTATTATTATAAAACATTTGGGGGCAGGAGTTAATCGAAGGGCCAAAAGGAAATAAGAAACACATTAAACTATACAAACACCCATTGAATAAATATAATTTAACTAATGTATATAATATTATATATAACCAATATGATTGATTCTTCATGATACCTTCATGATTGATCTGTCACATTTATGGGTAAAACACCTTTTTTGCTTTCATTCGACGATGATCATTTAATTTCTCTGGAAACGGTGATCACAGGCTGAATACAAAACCACTACAGGAGCTCAAGTATTTTTTACAAATGAAAGAAGAGGACGAAAGGTGATCTGCCAGGGTGTCAGCTGTTCATTGTCTCCAACCAAGGTCACTTCTCAATGGATCCACTCACTTGAATAAGTCAAGTATGTGTATGACTCTCATATACTGGATCAGCCCAATGACTCCATCCATCATCCATGCCTGGGACAGTATTCAGTCGGGTCTGTGACTCATCAAAACCATATTCGCGTCCACAGAACACAGCGTAGTCAAATATCAGAAGTATACGGCGAAGTGTTTTATACGGTCTATGAGTGCAACCGGTAAATAAATATGTTGCTGAAGGTTATTTTTATGCCGTTACATAACATTGTTGTTCTTTATCACTAGGGCGACTAGTTGAGTCTCTTGTTGTTTGAGGTTAATGACAGCTGTGTGACGCTCTCGGGCCAAACTGAATTCTTCCCAGATTGGCTGGTGACTATTTATAGAGGGGCTCGGTTATACTGAAGGGGGCTTTAAATGTGGCTGCCTATAGTTCTGTCTCTTCACCAGCCAGGACAGTGTGGTCGCTACTGCTCCCTCTAGACCCTATTCCTCTTGCATCCCACATGGATCCCCGAGGCTTGCGAGAGGACCTCCGGATGTTCCAGAGCACCCTCCTCCAGGACGGCCTGAAGGAGCTCCTGAACGAGAACAAGTTCATCGACTGCGTTCTGAAGGTAGGGGACCGGAGCTTCCCCTGCCACAGGCTCATCTTGGCCGCGTGCAGCCCCTACTTCCGTGAGCTGTACTTTTCAGAAGATGGCCAGGTGGTGGACAACAGCAAGAAAGAAGTGGTTCTGGAGAACATGGACGCCGCCACCATGGAGATGATCGTGAACTACATGTACTCGGCGGAGATCGACATCAACGACGGCAACGTTCAGGACATCCTGGCCGTCTCGAGCCGCCTCCAGATCCCCTCGGTCTTCACCGCGTGCGTGAACTACCTCCAGAAGAGGCTGTCGCAGAAGAACTGCCTGGCGGTCTTCAGACTAGGACTGGTGCTCAACTGCCCCCGCCTGGCGGTGGCCGCTCGGGACTGTGTGGCCGCGCACTTCGAAACCCTGGCAAAGGACGACGACTTCCTGGAGCTCGGCCCTCACGAGCTGTTCGCCATCATCGGCGTGGACGCCCTGAACGTGGAGAAGGAGGAGACGGTGTTCGAGTCCCTGATGAGGTGGGTCCAAAAGGACAAGGAGAACCGCGTGAAGACGCTGGGCGAGGCCTTCGACTGCGTGCGTTTCCGCCTGCTGCCAGAGAAGTACTTCAAGGAGAAGGTGGAGAAAGACGACGTCATCAAGTCAGACGCCGAGCTCCTCAAAAAGATCAAAGTCATCAAGGACGCCTTTGGCGGGAAACTCCCCGAACTAAAGAAAGGGGGAGCGGAGGGGGAGGAGGAGGAGGGGGGAGGAGAGGAGAGCAAGCTGCCCGGGTTCCTCAACGACAACCGCCGCGTGGGCATGTACACCAAAGACCTGCTGCTGATGATCAACAACGCTGTGGCCGTGGCGTACGACGGCGTCGACAACGATTGTTTCCTCGCGGCGGTGGCCGAGCAGATCCCCCATAACCACGTGAGCCTGACGACCAAGAGGAACAATCTGTACGTGCTGGGGGGGCTGTTCGTGGACGAGGAGGACAAAGACGCCCCATTGCAGTGTTACTTATACCAGGTAACAAGAATCGCAGGGAACTGTTTTGGATTAATATTAATTCAGTAATAGTATGTATTCATATTCGTCATGGTAATTAAAATTAAGTTATATATCAATTATATATACATTAATAATGTTATTATGATAATATTAATAAAGATAATATTGTGATCTTAAAGGGGAACTCCCTTTAAGAGTCAATATATA
>OMNS01050323.1:7806-19338 GCA_900303225.1 Laemonema laureysi | reverse complement strand
TATTTTTAAAATATTAGCTAGTTCTAACAATTAAAAATGAGAAAATGATCAAATTTGAATATCCAAATTATTATCTAACATTTAGTATGTTAACATGCACATAATAGACCGATTTTAATCTGATTAAGCCATTCCAATTATGAATTGTCATGTAAACGCTGTAATTCGATAAAGCAATCTGTGTTTGCAGATGACGTCACACCAGTGAAACGAACATGAGATGGAGGTCAGGACGTGCTCACTGGATATATGCACACTGGATATACATACACTGTATATACATGCACTGGATATACGCACACTGGATATACGCACACTGGATATACGTACACTGCATATACGCGACTACTCTTCTTGATTTGCACTGTGTATGGTTCTATAATTGGTCAAACCAAGAGAAAACCCAGTTTTTACCGTGTTCCAAAAATTATTCACCACAAAGGTGAAAAATAATTTAAAAAATGGCTAGTGGTGCTCATACATGGTAAACCCATGTATGAGGCTGTGAGGTGAAAGGATGAAGTCACGGGATGGTGAAAGAAGGCACTCTGAGGGTGCAGAAGCTTAACTGGAGCTGCATGAGTCAAAGAAGCTTGATGTGGAGAACACTGAGCCAGAGGAACCTGACATTTGATGACCAGCCAGGTAAATTATATACTCATTTATTTGACCATTCTGCATATCAGTTAACAGGACCATTTTTAATAAGAACAAGTTTGAGTAGATTCTAAGAATTTGGCAGTAATGTAATTTCCAGGTTATAACCTAGATACAAATACAGATTATTAAGAATTTGTATAGCGATTTCAATTAGACAAATATTTACCAGGAAGTAATTGTGTCTCTCCCAAATATTTTATATCCAGATGCACAATGCCAGACAGACCTAACAATGGATGACATCGAGAGGATGGACGTGTTGAAGCAAACAACTGAACTTGATGAGCTTAGGACTAAAGCACTGGACACACAATTCAGCTAAGAGTCTTTTTTTCTTTGTTTTACAGAGTTTTACACAGGCCTTGCCAGCTTCTTGGTGTTAGGGTTAGCAGGTTTTTCAGCTGTGTGAGCCATACATGACCTGTGGCCTTTTGTCTGCACTCTCTAAATCTGAACAGCTTATAGTGTTGCTGAGGTTGAGACTCAACCTTGCTCTCAACGATTCGGCCTTCAGGATCAACCTTTCATATTCGACTGTTTCTAGGGTTTGGCAAAACGCTTCATCAAATGATGCAGGTTTAATAGAGTGGCCAGAGCGGGATATTCTTCAAGCTACGATACCAATGGCATTTAGGCAAACACTTGGGTGCAGGGTTGGTGATTCTTGACTGTTTTGAGGTATTCATTGAGAGGCCCTCTAATTCGCTTGCTAGAGCACAGACACTGACACATACACAGCTCCTCCAGATCTTTTTACAGTAATGGTACAGATACTGTTGTTTTTTTTATATGTTTAGGAATCTCATTATATCTAACATGAAACACTTCCCCTTGTGAAGCATTAGTTCTCTAAAAAAAACAGACCACGATTGTCTGACTTAAATAATTTGAGTCGGGGCTCTTTTAGGGTACAGCCCTAATGTCAAGTACATTACATTACATTACATTACAGTCATTTGGCAGACGCTTTTATACAAAGCGACTTACAATAAGTGCATTCAACATCGGTAGGCAAGACAACTAGTTACCAGAAATCATAAGAGCATAAGAGCATAGACAAGTAAGGCAAATTAACTCAAACATGTCATGCTACAATGCTACTTTTTTGCTGCTTGATAAAAAAAAATTACTTGATTACACACATGACACATTGACATGACTAATCTAGAAGAAATGCCTGTATTTTAAACAGGGCTCTACAGTGCGTGCATTTGCAAGTAAAAAAATAAATTTAAAAAATGATGATGTTTTTGTTTTAATTTCACACAACACATCACAGGTTGCTTTAAAAACTATCTGAACAGTGCGCTTGTGAACGACACAAAAGATTGAAAATTAATAAATGGAGTGTTCTTGCTTTCTCACGAGTGAGCTGACATGTTAGCATAGCCGCATTAGCATTGTCACGACAGTTAGGAGCGCAGTAAATGATCAACTAGAGAATCATGAAAAAAAACATAGCAAGTTACACAGACATCGCAAAAAGGAATGCGATGAGTTGTCCGATGTCCAAGTCGAAGCCTGCGAATGTGGCTGTGTCTGCTGTTGTGCAGGACGATTTCCAGGCTCCCCCTCCTGTAGAACAACCTTTCATTCTGTGGATTGCAAGTCATGCAAAGCCATGTTGACTACTAATATGCTATTTATACGCTTAAACTTAGTTAATGTACAATCATTTTTTTCTGTGCGCCCGGAACCCATATGTATACCTAAAAGATAAAACCGCCAGCAGCACTGACGGTTGTTCTTCCTGTTTTGCGGCATCACAATAATGTCAAAAAGCTAATAGGCCCTACTAAAGATTAGTTAATACACAGGGCAGCGTAACATCAACTACGCTTGACATTCTGTAACGTCTGTAATGTAATGTGTAATGTTTGTTTGAAGTATATCAATGTGTATCAATTTGTATTATAACAGTTTTTCATAATAACCACACTATTTTTTATGTTAAATATGATTATATATATTTTTTTATGTTATATATGTTATATAGCCTTATATAGCCAGTTTTTCTGAAAAAAAGTGTCCCACCTCTTGATTGACAGTTAGTTGCCAGCAACTGTTGCCTGAAAAGTAGGCCCGTTAATCACCTCTTACGGAATTCCTATATTTTTTCACATCACAATATATATCGCAAAGAACAAAAGTATTGCAATGTCATTTTTTCCCAATAGCGTCCAGCCCTATATAAAGCTGTGCCAGGACTTGGAAATAGTAATCATTGCCCCTGTCCAGTCTAACATCATCCCCATCCTTGATCAGCAGAATCCATTCTCTCCCGGACACAGGTGCAAAGCTTCTCTGTCTTGCTTGGAGTGTGGGCACTGAAATGAAAATGAATGACAATGGAAAATATGTTAATGATGCATTACAAGGTATTTTCAGCTTAAATGTTTGCCTTAGAATTGCTCCATTACTATACAGTGTAAACGCACTTCATGTCTCAACAACATTTATGGTAAATTATGCATATTATGCATTTGTTGTAGCACAGCATCTGCATATTACAACTGTTCACACTTTGTGTTGACATAAAATGTATCTTAATTTCGCAAATCCCAGTTTCATGACAATCAGAGGAGACAACTCCGTCTGGTGAGTATCACTTTGGATTCCGCCAGAGACCACTGTCCATACAGCTCCCCCATGTAGGGCCAGTTTGGATTCAGCCAGAGACCACTGTCCATACAGCTCCCATGTAGGGCAGGTTTGGATTCAGCCAGAGACCACTGTCCATACAGCTCCCATGTAGGGCCAGTTTGGATTCAGCCAGAGACCACTGTCCATACAGCTCCCATGTAGGGCCAGTTTGGATTCAGCCAGAGACCACTGTCCATACAGCTCCCATGTAGGGCCAGTTTGGATTCAGCCAGAGACCACTGTCCATACAGCTCCCATGTAGGGCCAGTTTGGATTCAGCCAGAGACCACTGTCCATACAGCTCCCATGTAGGGCCAGTTTGGATTCAGCCAGAGATCACTGTCCATCTAGTAGAAGCTCTCATGCTCTGTGCTCATCAGCTTCTCACACTCCACTTTTGCTGGTGCCTCATTATTTACATCCCTAAATACCTTTTTGCGACTGTTGAGAACTTAAGTAGCATATGGCCTCAATCAAGCTCTTTGATGGTTGCTGAGGGCAAAACGTTATTCTTCCTGCTCTCTGTCAATACCAAATTCTTGATGAGGACTGCTTCCTCGTCTCCTTCTCTAGTGCTTGGATATGAGCAGATGTTAGCTCTTGAAGCTTTAGTTTCTTGCATAGTTCTGCTAAATCATTGGGAGACAGCTGCATAGAGGCAGGTGTTCTGTATTCAAGAATTGGTAGTGGCATTGGTATTGTAAGCATCAGAACCACACTTCACTGTTTGACATGGGGTGGTATTAATTGTACGTTGTTCAGCTGTCTTCCCAGCAATGGAATCCTCTAGTTTCTGCTACATTTAGCAGAAAAGCGACTATCAGTGCAACAGGAGCTGCAGGAATCTGAAAAATAGCAAACCCATATAGAACAAAGAACTTGCATAAAGCCAAACAGAAATCTAAAATAAATAACAATCTACATAATACCTTGACAATAGACAACCAGCCATGCAGTTATTTCTTCTCCATCTTTGGCAATGATCCAAATTTTCTGAATGGCTGACCTGTAGCACAAGAGCTATGAGTCCCCAGTGTTTGCACATTTTATGCTAGCGTAACTACACTGGGTTGCACCGACCTAGATTATGTTTTAACCTGGATTAAATCTAGGTTTAGCAGCAATACAAAACTTAAATTTTAGATTTCGTAGTGTGAACATAAATCAACGGCCACTGTTTTTTGTTCTACACTACGCAATCTCAAGTTTCTACATTCAAAATCATTCAAACTAATGGTATAATACTTAATAAGACTAGTAATGGTTAAACCTCCCAAACAAAACCATATGCTGTTTCTTGGAGGTTGTTTCAAGGTTAATAAGGCTAATGTTTTCTTTGTTTACTGTTAGTACAACCCATCCTAAGCATAGAGAATTGGAAGTATTTTTACTTGAAAAGTAAAAGCATACACTCACCCTGGCAAAAAATAGATGACAGTTGTCCTTTGGTTTTCTTGTTCCCAATTCGTGAACCCATCCACACACAAAAAAATGATACGCCTCCAGGCTTTTGAAGGCTTTGAAGATCCCTGGTGTAGTACGAGGTCTGCAGTACGAGATTGTCTATGTCTACGGGTAAATCGTCAATATTCAGCGATAAATCGTATTTGTTTTCAACAATACGGATCTATTCCAATATATTTTTACATTTTTCTCAAGGATCCTTCACAAACATTTGGTTGCAAACTGTTGATATCAAGAGAGTGCTGTTGGTTAGTGTTTTCCATTTAATTTACTGCCCTCCATCTGAAATCTGGAAATCACGTCATGGGTGCCACTTGACTGCAAACAAACTATTCCACATTTGATCGCATCGTAATGGTGCAAATATGACCTAGATAATTGGATCATCATTGGATGTACTTTGTCAACACCTTAATCACATTATGGTCAGTGTATTCATCCATGGTCAAAAATATACTTTCAAAAGACAGATCTAATCTTTAAAGTACCTCAGCAGGATACACAACGTGGATCTTCCCTGAAAGAACCTCACTTATGCTGAATAATCAGATTACATTAGTGGCCATGTCAACATGGTAATCAGTCTGTAAATACTTTACTCAGAGTATGACCTAAATCTGATTATCGAGTCTTAATCAAACTTGTGCATGTAAACATACTGATTGAATGACTGTTAAGAAGAACCTTGTTTATTGATTGGTCCAAATGACTGAAATAGGCTCCATTACACTGATCCCTGCAACATGACATTTCATTCTAATTTGTAGTCCTCTCCTAGGTCAACCTGGAAGCAGGAAATATTGACCTATATACAGTAGCAGAACAGATAAGAAAACATAAATGGTCATTCAATTTGGTTTCTTTGCAGGAGTGTCATGGGAGGACATAGACACAGAGGGTGAGAATGTGAAGGAAAACAGAATCTCACATTGTCGGGAGTTAGATTATTGGAACCTACAAAATGCAATATGTTGTTCAAAGAGCTTGGAAATTGAATGCAAAAATCGGTTAGTGAGGTTAAGCATGTATTTGACTTTCTGAACAGGAAGGTGTGCAACACTGCACACATACACACACACTCAAGGCTGAATCTTTTGGTCGGGGCAAGGATGAGCATCGGCAACAGACCTATTGATTTTCTTTTTGCTGTTTTGGAAGGATCATTTGTCATTGCCTCTCTCCAAATAATTCCCAGATATTCTGCACATGGTGTTTACTTCCTGCAGGGCAATTGCCATGGCAATGGTTTCCAATGTAAACAAAAGTGTGTCCCCTTGGGCACACTAACAACAATGCAGCACTAAAGCCAATAGTGATGTGAAAGTGTGATGGTTGGCTGTAGCAGTGTACACCTATAACAAATACCATACATGATCCTAAAATATTACTAAAAGTTAGTTATGGTGAATACATTGTAATGTAAAAGTTTGTTTGTTTTCAGAAAACAATTAATTGCTTTTCAGATCAATTATTTTAACAGGAGACGAAGCCTGATGATTCCTGTGTAATCGGGTACAGGATGACTCAGAGGTTACACGAACCATAAGTGCCTCGCTCCTTGTGCCCACACACAAACGCTTTTTGCTTTTTTCTTGTGCTTTTTTTTCATTCTGGTCTATTATCTCAATGTCTCTGAAAAACTAATTGGCCAGGGGTGGCTTGAGGTAATTTGTTCTCATAATTATTTGATAGTTTTTAGACAAATGGCAGTAAGGAGCAAAACTGTAAAGAGCAAAGATTCCAATTTCTTCAAATTGTTCACACTTTGTCTAAATTACTAGGTTTTCCTCCCAATGAATATGATACACGGAAGAATAATTATTTTTTGTCAAATGCACATTATAATTGTTGGCAACTAGCAACTTCCAACGTTGTGGCTTCATGTTTTACTGTCTCATAATGGTGCAACACAACGTTGCAGTATGACACACATACCTATACTTTCAAATTGAACATCCTATTCTGAAATGTTAAAACATTGCACCATGACCATATAACATTGCATGTATGTGTCACTTTTTATTCTTACTTCCATTCTATTTCTACGTTCAAGCAGCATTACCCTGTATGTATTTGCATGTTCCAGGCAGTGTGTAGGCAAACTAGTGAGCAGGCAGGCTTAGTGTGTTGCTTAATGTTGCTCAAGGATGCTGATGCTGAGGTAGGCTGTAGACACTGGGGATGGAACTGAGAACATTTTGGCTTGGGGGCAAACACCCTTGTCACTAATACAACCCAAAGCTGGGAATACCTGGCCCTTCATATTTCATCTTATATGTGTATGTGCAAGCCACCTTACATAATGTTGCAGGAGTCCTACATTGACCTTACACAATTGTTATAATAATATATAATAATACATTTCTGAAAGTTTAGTTGTATTTAGGTCTGAGAAAGGTCTGAAATCAAGGTCTGAGCAGAAAGGAAAGGAGTTACTACCTTCATAAGGAATGCATTCCATCGTTCCATAACCTTTTTCTGCAGATGTTGAAAATGAATGTTGTTGTCTTGTTGACAGAACAGAACTTTCCCAAGGATCACCCCCAAAGGCTCTTCGCTGTTAGAGAAGGCAATACAGTGGTCTTCTCAATAGCAATGAAGGCATCTATCCATCACAGCAGTCATGCACATGCTCCACACAAGACATATTTTCAAGCTGGTGCACAAACACCCAAGTAATGTCTTTAAGACATGCAGAGATGTGCCTTCCAATTTATCTGAAGGGGAGAAGGAGAAAGAAGAGATGAAGTTAAGTGCCATCCACATAACAGTGATGCAAGTCATGGGAGGAATTGATGGAGCTAAGGGTATTGTTGAAGAACATCCACATGTATTGTGAGCTAGAGTGAGCTCTGGAGAGCAGTGGGAGTCTAGACAGAGATCCTCTTCATATGACTGATGTATAGTGAATAGACAAGCAGCATGCAGACCAGGCCAAAGTACACATCCTCAAAGCTGTAGAACTGCAGAGAGCCTCTGTGACAGCATGGAAAGCAGCATCAGTAAAGCAGGGTTTCCCACAGCTGTCTACAGGTGAGGCCTCTTCACAATATGATGACGACAATGTGCACGTCCGTTCATGTCAGCATCTACATCCAGTTTGACAGAAAATAAAGGCTTCTATTAGCCTTATATAATATGAACCTATTATAATATAGGCTAATATAATACACCATAATTCATATAATAGATATAATATAGTAGTAGTAGTTTTATTGATTAAAAATGTCAAATAGATGTGAATGATGCGTATCAGTGTATAGAACAAATGTGCCACCATTGAGTTTAACAGAACAGCAAAAGTGCACTCCCGAGAGAATGCTTTTCACCAGTGCAAGTGGGTGTGTGCATAATCCCTGCCTCTTGTGATGTTTGTGTTTTTTTGTGTACGCTAATATCCTTAAAGCACACAAATTCCGCAATAAGCACTCAGCAATAACTGTGCCTTCACACCAAAAGATTCATGAGCAGGAAAAGCGGCCGGCAGCGATTCATTTTCAATGAGAGCTGGAGTCGAGGAGCGACGGTCACCGTAGCAGCAGATGTACGCGTCCAGAGCCATGAGGAGAGTTGAAATAATTTTTACTTTATGCAAATTAGTAGAGTCGGCACTGAAGCAGCAACCAATAGCAGAGCTGCATTGTATTTTCTCCAGCGCTCGTTTCTAGCGAACATGGAGGAGGAACTATTTGTTGATGTCTCCGGTTTCTCTGAGCTATAATCAGTCTTTTTGTAGACCGGAACACAAACATTGAGTGTTGTTTGTTTTATTGTGTACTGAGAGTAAAGAACCAGGTCAAATTCCTTGTGTGGAAACATAGCAGGCAAACCATGTGATTCTGATTCGATTATTAGATTAGATTCAACTTTGATTCCAATTATGTTGACAAGCATACAATAGCCAAAAGTCAATTGTTTGGAAATATGATTTGCTTACTAAATAATAAATGAGAAACGTGGAAAATTGTTTATGTGATCGTGCTTTCTAGGCTGAGAGAGCTTCTACTACAAACTTGCTGTTGGTCACAACCGAACGTGGCATCTGCAGCTCTGCTTGAACGATCCAGAGACGGCTGGCAGCGAGCAGTCAGTGGCCCACAGGCGCAAATTAATCTTTTGGTGTGACCCTACAGCAATAAAGCGATCTACAGCGGGGAGTGAAAGGAAGACTCAGCAGTTCAAGTCACTGTGGGTCTAGCGGTAGCTAACTGCTGGAACCTGACCAGGGGTCGCCTCTCTTTTTGCCCCACTTTAAAGCCATTGTTTTCGGCGGTTGAGTTTTCAGTTAGCACCGCTAGACTTTGTTCCCATCTGAAGATCATCTGAGTCCCAATTAGACGCCGGCCCATTTTACTGGCCGGGTGTGGCAACATGTTTTGACAAATAAAGGCCGGTCTCAATTAGAAGCCGGGTCTACATTACTTTGCCATGGACGCTGGAAAGCAGTTTATTTAATGTTTTTACTTGCATTCAAACGTCACATTTGCTGATCGCCATGGCGGCACAGAGAAAAAGTAAGACCCTTCAAAATGTCAGTTGTCTGATTTGCTGAACAAAACTCAGGAGAAGCAGCTCCTCTATAAACAGAGCGCTCATAGACTGTGTTGTACTGAAAAACACCAGATATTTTCAATGTTCACACGTCGTCTTTTTACTCCGCCACTCCCAAATATAGGCCAGTTGAGTTCAGTGATTGAAGCAAATAAAAGCCAGGGCTTTTAATTGAAATTTTACAGTATATGTATAAGCCTAATGCAATTGATGTAGGCCTATTGAAAGGTTCTGTAGGTGAGATCTATTGCCTGATCTACTGAAATGTATTATTTGAGTGTAATATGGCATAGGCATTGGGGTTGATGGTTATCATGTTCAAGCTGGGTACACAAACCGTGGCAGATAGACAAGGAAGACAACGAAAACAGCATGTTCCTTATCATTGGAAGGATAATGTTGTAATGTAACATTTCTGCCAACCGTAAAGTTAGGTATGCTACGTTATTTAACTGCATGCCTTGCATTACTATTTGTATAAAGTGTGTATATCTAAACGTTATATAATTGTAATGTTTAATATTTAAAAAGGACATTCAGAAGTCTGCAGAATGACATGATACTGTATTTTATTGATACAACATTGCTAACAATTTGATGTTTGCGTTACAGTAAAAAAGTAATTAAGTAAAAATAGTAATGAAACGTTACTAATGTGTTACTCCTCTCTGCGTACAGTATGTTTTAGTCGGAAGGGACAATTAAATGACATACAGAGCACAACAAACCACCTGATGTCTCCAGGTGTTGCTTGGTGAAGGGAAATGGGAATCGCTCCTTCAAGCATGTATTTATTGAATTTACAATGGAGTATGTCCATTACTTCAGATATTACAAGCTAAAACTGTTCAGTACTGTTTCCCACAAAGAGATTTCATATGAGCAAAGATGGTTGCAACAAAATAAGGAGTGGGTTGTTGCTCCTCCCTTGTAAACCAAGTGACAACACACTTTAACTCCACTGAGAGCTGTTGTTATTTACGTTTTTTATGCCATTGTATTTAGAAATAGTTTAATGAGCCGTTTTTTGTTTGCTTCGAGTGCCTTACCTTTGGTAAAGCTACCGCTGCAGTGGTGTGAATAGTACATTTACAAGTAAAACAAAAAGGTTTCACCAGCTAAAAAGAATAGACTGCCACTAATCGTACAAACTAATTCTGCAGGAAGTTAACGGCCAATACAGATACAATACACAGGGATGTTCGAAAATATTGTGGATAGACCTTTTTTACAGAGGTGTCATCATAGGACAAACACACTACTTTTATGTACCAGAGGACGGGTAGTAGACTTATTATATTCACTGGTCTAATCTACGTACCCTGGCACATAAAAGGAGCAGATCCATAATTAGTGTTATGAGCGACACCTGTGTTTGTCGTTTGAATTGGTTGTGCTATGAGCTCACAGAGATAACCTGGTGGAAACAGGGTGGAGTCCAGGTAATGGGAAGGTTCAGAGACGATTCCTGGGCTGTCAAACAGCTTGTCTAAAGCAGTACTTTGAAGTGTTAAAAACAAGCAAACATGCGATAGGATTAGAATTTATTTTATTTTGTTTTAAATTAAGCAAAGCTGCTGGACCTGACCAGCAACTGGAACATGCACACGTCCACGCATGCACGCACACAAACACATGCGGGCAAACACGCAAACACACACACACACACACACACACACACACACACACACTTTAGCTAATGATGAGTCTTTTCAATAAAAGCGATATCCATGCAGAAAGAAAGCCATTTCAGGGTGTTATATGCACACTTCTAATTTGAACTGCTGAATCGCCTGCCGGGCTTTTTGCCAGAAGACAACACAAAATAATTACCAAACAAAGTTAAACGCCTCACAAGTGCATGTGAGACTAGCCAATTAGTCCTAATCAGCCACAAATGCATAGACTGTAATGTTTGTATATACAAAACATGTGCACGCGCACGCACACACACGCACACACACACACACACACACACACACACACACACACACACACAATATGTTAATGATGGTCACTTTGCTCGACATCCCAACACCATTGCTTCTTCAAACCCTGAAGATATGCCTGGAGTGTGGAATATCACTGTGGTTTGCAATGCATATTTCATTCCCACAAGAGAACAAATGATTTCCACACGCATTAGACGTACATGGACATGCTTGTCTGAAATATATATATATATATATATATATATATATATAGTTATATTTG
>OMNS01050290.1:0-12127 GCA_900303225.1 Laemonema laureysi | reverse complement strand
GAGGCTGCTGCTGCTGCTTTTGAGGCCATTGCTGCTTTTGAGGCTGCTTGGACTCATAGCTAGGAGACTGCTGCTTTTGAGGCCACTGCTGCTGGGGCTCATAGCTCGGACGCTGCTGCTTTTGAGGCCATTGCTGCTGGGGCTCATAGCTGGGACGCTGCTGGGACTCATAGCTAGGAGGCTGCTGCTTTTGAGGCTGCTGGGGCTCATAGCTAGGAGGCTGCTGCTTTTGAGGCTGCTGGGGCTCATAGCTAGGAGGCTGCTGCTGCTGCTTTTGAGGCGGCTGCTGCTTTTGAGACTGCTGGGGCTCATAGCTAGGAGGCTGCTGCTTTTGAGGCTGCTGGGGCTCATAGCTGGGATGTTGCTGGGGTTTATAGCTAGGAGGCTGCTGCTTTTGAGACTGCTGGGGCTCATAGCTAGGAGGCTGCTGCTTTTCAGGCTGCTGGGGCTCATAGCTGGGATGCTGCTGGGGCTTATAGCTAGGAGGCTGCTGGGGCTCATAGCTAGGAAGCTGCTGCTTTTCAGGCTGCTGGGGCTCATAGCTCAGAAGCTGATGCTTTTGAGGCCATGGCTGCTGGGGCCTGTAGCTAGGAGGCTGCTGCTTTTGAAGCCATTGCTGCTGGAGCTCATTGCTAGGAGGTTGCTGCTGCTGCTTTTGAGGCTGCACATAGCTCAGCTGCTGGTGATCATACTCAGGCTTCTCAAGTTCAGCATATGATGCAGCCAATTCATTTCTGTAAGCTATTAAACATACTCATTAGCACATGAATACCTGCCTATTTAATGTGATATTTTAAGATTAAACTCACCGTTTACTTGGTGTCCTCCAGCAAGTAGTAGAGACAATTGCAGTACCCTAGAAGAAAAGCCAGCTGTAAATATGTCTACCATGCTACCTATTTACAACTGAAAGTATACATAAAAAACATCCAGAAATTACCTTATCAGAAAAGCCATGGCAGCTGCCATGGACAGATACTACAGTAAAACTGTGAGCCTGGCGCAGCAACTACAATTCAGTTGAATTAGAACTGTCTTAATACAGCACCACGTCTGCTCAGTTGCTGAATGTTCTTTTTAAAAGTTCTGTACATCCAATCACGTTCTTCTCTGTCACGATTGGTTTGAAACAAGGTGCAGCTCAATCATAATCATTGTTCCTAATTAGCTGGGAGAGCTGATCTGGAGGTAAAGGGGAAATGAATGCATTAGATAAAGTTAAATTTAATAAATGATGTAGACATCATCATTCAGAATCAGAATCCTGTAACAAAAATGCCAAATATTGCCAAATAAAATAAATTTACTTAAAAAGAGTAGTAAAAAGAGTGTTTTTGTGTAAAGTCGTGGCCATCTTGTCGATACATGGTTTGGACCAACAATATTAATCTTCAAAATGATCTTCCAGTGGAGAATCTGTCTTTCAAGACTGGTAGGTAGTAAAGTCCATAGTTAGTACGCCATCCTACTTTTAGGATACTGTTTTTTTTTGCATACTATGTGTCAACATGATTTTTGACATACTCCATACTACTGTCACCTACTAAACAGTACGCTAGTGTGGAGATTTGGATGCAGCCCATGTTTTAAAGGTGGGGTCAGGGGGTTTGGTTCTCCTTTTAAAGTCTCCTTTTAAGTGTTGATTCAGTTAATCAACACTTAACCAGCAGGTGACCGGGTAACCATATCAGCCAATAAGAAGTTACGCATGCAATAACCAAATGCAATAATGTGTTGAACCTAGAGAAGTAGCCATCTACAATGCAAAGTGCGAAGTGGTGTTGGATTTGGTTCTCTTGGGTCAGGGGGTTTGGCTGTCCTTTAAGAACGCAACAGTTAAAGTCATTTGGGTTTAGTGGTTAGAGCCATATGATTTCTGTGGGAACCCCTGCTACATAGCAGTGTGACCAGTGTTCTTTAGGCCTAAGGTACAGACTCTAAATAGGATCCCAGGCTTTCCCAGCTACAAACACACCATTTACAACTCCGGGGTCTGCACTATTGCCCCCATCTCAACCCTATTGCCTGAGCCCTTCTAGATAAGATGTTATTCATTCATCCCAGATGGGGAAAAAATACAAGCAATTCTTCTTATGGTTGTGAGCACAAAGATTGAGCACAATCTTTGTCTTTTGTGGACCAAACATTTTAAATAACGTAAAGGTGCGCGCTAGGGTTCAACCAAGAAATGAAATCAAAAGATGATTAAAGATGAAGGTGGACAGAAATAAATATGATTCAGTGACAGGCAGTGACAAGTTCTCAACAATACGTGTGTGTGTGTGTGTGTGTGTGTGTGTGTGTGTGTGTGTGTGTGTGCGCGCGCGCGCGCGTAACGAGTCATGATACGGAAGGGTGTGAGCTCTAAGTGGTTTCCTCTCTAGCAGCTTGGCTGATCACAAGCAGAAAGCGAAGTGGTGTGAAGGGCGTTCTCGCTGGGTTTTTGTGGTTGATAACTCGTAGCTCGTGGTGTTTGCATTGTCGTACCAACACATGCTTCCTAGTATGTTACGTTATGTTAAGTTAGGTATGTGCTACCCGGTGCTAATTTGTTCTCGAGAACATTTTGGGTGAGTTTGTTTCCTTTTACTTGTCTGCTTCCGCGAGAACTGAAGAAAGCGTCCATTCCAAGGTCAGAGGAGTTCTTTCATTAAGAATAAACGCGTCCGTGCTCGACCGACGTGCGACATGGTCAGACGATCAACCACCAGTGGCTTGGGAGACCAACACATAACTATCTGTGTAAGTGAATATTACCTTATAAAATACAAGTTAATCAAATAATCAATACGCTAAATAGCTGTAGAAGTGACATGTGTCCAAAATTACGTGCCGTTAACGTGAGTGAAGTATTAGTATGCCTATATTCATGATATAAAGTTAAAAAAAATTTGGTCTGCTATTTTTTTCAACAAATGTGTGTATTTGTAACACATATTATCAGTAGGAACATTATTTCAAAAGTTAAAAGACATAAAAGTTAAGACATAAAAGACAATATGCTTTACTTTTGGAGTTTTACCCATACACATACCCATACATTTTACCATACATACGTGGTTTAACAAATAATTGTATGAGAAAATAGGAGGCTCTTTTCTGATTTTGAATTTGAATCTAGATTGAATAACTTCAGCGATCCTACACATCAATGTGTAGGATTATTGGACATGTTCAGCTCTAATCTAATAATAATGGTGTCTAATCTGGGGGCTTCATTTGAATAAAAACATTTTAATTAGTGTACAAACATCATCAAAGCACATTTTCTTTATGTTTTAGTTTAGTTAATTTTTTCTTTCATTATTAGTGTGACAATCTTGATGAATAATATCAATATCAATATATATTGAATAATATCTACGTATAGTTTACATGCATTTAACAATGCAGATCCAGTGCTAGAGACATCATAACTTGATGGTTTGCCAATGGGCTTATTTCTCATTCATTATTTTTTTTTATTATTAAATATTATTATTCTCACGACGCAACATAATTTCTTTACCAACCTATCAAGAAAAAAAAAACCTCAATCTGAACTTGAACTCCTGCTCCGAGCACATAACTTAACTGACTTAACTTTCACCATCCTTATGCACACACGTTTCACATACATAACATGTTGTACAAATGTAAATGTGGTTGTGAATTGAGTCATTTGCTCCACAGAGAAGATGTTAAAATGCCAGTCCACACACTCCCTTTCACCTTCCTCACCCTCCTGGCCGTCTGGAGCATCCTGGTTCCATCTCTCAGTCACCCACAGCCAAACCCGTGTCGAATGGTGAGGATTCTCTCTGTTAATACAAGTCCCCTGTGCATGAGTGATACTGTATCATGCAATGTATGACTTCAATAATAAATCATTAGAATATTGAGGTAAACTCAAGTTTATTTGTGTAGACCTTTATCACAGTTAGTCTCAAACAGCTTCACAGACCAATATTGGACCATAAACTGGGCAAAGAATAAGTCCCTATGAACCCAGCAGTAAAAGGAAATAAACGTTTAGAAGTAGAAACGTATATCCACGGTCGGTCTGGTGCCGGGTGGGCAGACATAACATAAAAATAACAAATCTGGGTTTTTCTAAGACATAAGCAAAAAGTTACATTCACATCCAGTCCTGACAAAAGATGGCTCGGAGTATAATAATAACGTAGGTTAATTAATTAACCACAATGATTAATATAATGTAATAACACAATACATAAGGTCATTCATATATTGCATAGTAGTATAGTATAATGCATCTGCATTATTGAAATAAACACATTTATTTGAATTTAAATGATTAATTACCATAAATTTAATTTTCATTTGTAGCACCAAAACATTCACATAATAGCATAGAAAATGTGTAATGGCAGTGGGTCAGTTAATACATGTATACACTTGTTAATATCTTCAGCGATAACTTGTTATTGATGTAAGATAGATAGATATATAATACTATATATATATTACCATAATTCATTATATTCTATGATGAATGCAATGGTACATTTTGATGCAAAGATAATAAAATAAAACATAGACAGCAAGAGATGGGATAAACATTTTTTTTATAATAGACAGAACACGGGAGTGAGTAGCTAAGCAAAGGACTACTAAATATCTTCAGATTTACACACACACACACACACACACACACACACACATAACATAATATAACGATAAGAAGAAGAATGTACACAAACACTTCTGTTCTTCTGTTCTCTCCGCAGATCCAAAGAATGGCACTGTGCAACAATGGCAGGCTTCCCTGTGTACCTGTAGGCCTCCCGTACAACACAGACGAGCTTCAGCTCAACCACAATCACATTCATACACTACTCAACAATTCTCTTGTCAACTACTCTTCATTATTTACTTTAAGCTTAGCTGGGAATCACTTGGAGAAGATAGAAGCCAATGCCTTTGGAGACTCACACCCCTTACAGAGTCTCAATTTAGCAGAGAACAAGCTTCACGTTGGGTACCAAGACACTAGCCATGCACTGCTCCATCTGCCACAGCTACGAGTTCTGGATTTGTCCGAGAACGAGCTTGAGGATGACATGGTCTTCCACCTTCTTCGGAACCTGACCTCATTGCAGTACCTGAATCTCTCACGGAACCTAATTCTGCGATTGGACGAGAGCTCGTTTGAGGGGCTCTCCCAGCTAAGAGAACTGGACTTGCATGGCAACATGCTGTTTGAGCTAGACAGGGCCTTTTCCAGCAATCCTAAACTCCAGAGGCTCAACCTGGCTTTCAACTACCTGCCCTGTCTGTTCGATTTCCACATGACCCAGCTGGTAGTCCTGAATGCTAGCCACAATTTCATTGAGTGGTTTACTGCCCGGCAGGGGCTCAACGAAACCTTCCACTTGGAGACACTTGACCTCACATACAATAAGCTGCTTTTCTTCCCTTTCTTGCCCAGCCAGAGTCACCTGCGCAACCTCTACTTGTCCCACAACATTGTACGCTTTTATGGGGGCCTGGTGGATGATGCCACCGGTGAAAACTGGACTACAAGCGTCCAGTTCTACAACCTGAATGGAAATGTAAGTAATGTAACGGCCCAGTTGTGGGATGACAGTCTCCTTGGCGATGTCTCCTCTGTGGAAATTCTGGACCTAAGAGGCAACCAAGTGGAATATTTTCCCCAAGGCTTCATCAGCCAAATGCCATCGCTCTCTAGACTTCAGATGCAAACAAACTGTCTGAAGACCTTGAACCTGACATCAGAGGGCTTCTCTGCCAGCCTGTATGAGCTGGATGTCAGCAACAACCAGCTGAGCAAGGTCATTGTAGAGAAGGGCACACTGGCAACTCTTGGAAATCTGACCTACCTTAACATGAGCCTCAATGCTCTTGGGAGTCTTCCCTCTGGATTATTTTCCTCTGTAGAAAGTCTGAGGTCGGTGGATCTAAGCTACAACAGCATGGGCATTTGTACGTCTGAGACAAGAGGCGTAGATAAGGACGGTTCCTCTGATTGCGTAGTGTGGAGAAACATGGCCACTTTAAGACAACTGTACCTCAGAGGGTGTGGCATCAAAGGGGTGCCACCCTCTGCGTTCGCTGGGATGCGCCTCACACACCTGGAGCTGTCTGACAACCCAGGGCTCCACATGGAGGCTGGAACTCTCCAGGCTCTCAGCGGTACCTTGCAGCACCTGGGCTTGGGGAAAACAGACATGCAAGCTGTGGATTTTTCCCCCTTTCACAGGCTTAGGTATTTAAACATTTCCAGAAACTCCCTAACACACCTTCCTACGTCCCTTTTAAATCTGGACCTCCGGATGCTGGATGCAAGTGGCAACAACTTATCCACCATTTCTCCAGGCCAGGCTGCCTCATTGGCACCAAAACTCAGGACAGTTTTCCTGGCTGGAAACCCATTTAACTGCTGCCAAATGGAGTGGTACAGGACATTTGAAACCACTAAAACGGTCACCATGGTTGACCACACAGAAATACTATGTCAGGATGAGGCGAAAAGAACATACAGAGCAGGAGTCCTGTCTATCTTGTGTGTAGACTCAAGCAGTGAGTCTGTTTTCTGGTATTTTCTGCTTATTGTCTCTGGCTTACTGTTTTTTGTTGGCATTCCGACTATATGCCTCTTGACCTTTAGGCCACTACTGTTACAGAAATCGGTAAAAAAGAAATGTGTGAAGCCCACATCCTATTGATCTGAACACAGAGGTTTGTACCTTTTTATGTTGTTTTTTTTTGTATAGAGTGAAATAAAAAGTAACCATTTATCAAACTTAAGACAGGGTTTGGATAATTCTTTGTGCAGCAAGTTGTGCAATTGACCCTAACTAACCCTGCTTCACTCACGTATTACCTATCAACCAACTTCCTCTACATTGTTTATTAAAGTCAACACCAAAACAGTGTGACCCAGGACTTGTGACGTGAAGCCAGGCTGTAGATACTATGTGCCTTCTCAGACATATGTGTAGGAGGAGTCTTATGGCCATTCAAAATATATTGTATGTATTTTGGTTTTGCATGCCTGTGTGTGTGTGTGTGTGTATCCATATGCAGAAGTAGTGTGATGCAAGCATGTATAGGCAGCAGAGGAAACATGAAATTTCCTGTTTTGCTGCGATCGGCAGCAACTGCCCAGCGTTTCTCGGAGGGAGGGGTCTGTGGTTTCCTCTCTAACCCGTGAGACACAGATGCAACTCGGGTTCACCCTTGTCTTGAAATTCCATGTGTACACATGGACATTCTCAACCCCAACCAAACCAGTTAATTACCGAGGCTGGTTTTAGGCATCTTGTGTACAAGTGAACGACGTCCAGGTATTTGTTGGCGCTAAATGGTGCAGATTGCTAGATTCTTGCACAGAGATTCTTCGTGCACAGAGTGTGTATCAACCATAACAGAGGGTAACCAGTAGACCACTGTGGTGTAGTGCAGTGGGTCACAGTGGTTGGAATAGAGAAAGAGAGAGCGCTACAAACCCAAATTGACAAGGTCGGTTGAGCATTAACCTAGGATCCTGTGAATGATGATGTTTTAAATTTTGTTATGGCTGAAAAAGTCTGAGTCAATTAGCTGAATTGATGGTGAAAGGCGTGCTATTCTGTGATACATGAAGTACTAGAAAGTCATACTTGAGTAAAAGTTCAGATATGAAAGTCAGTCATCCCTTGATGTGTAAAAGTTATAAAGTAGCTCAAATAAAATGTACCGAAAATTATTTGCAGTAAATTGCATGCATACGCTAAAAAGTAGGCCTACAGAAGTCTTTAAGGATAATAATCCAGCACGCTGTTATTTTCAGATTTTATTTTGTGGCAAGTAATGATGATTCCACTGCAAATGTATTGGAGAAAAAGTTTTCATGTAGTGAAGTAAAAGTCGACAAATATAAAAAGTACTGTAACAAAGTATTTATATTTCATCACACCACTGATGCTATTAATAAGCCCAGATCTTAAAAAGTCTATTTACAAACTCTCTGGGAAAAAAATCGTATTGATACATCTTTAAGGCTTTTTAGAGAACAAGGCATCTTGTTCTCTAAAAAGTGATCATCTTAATCATTTTACTGAACATTACGGAACACGATTCAAGAGTCATTCAGGGCTACACATGTGACACAGACCATTCGTCCGTGAAACAAGAGACGGAGGACATGGACGGGTGAAAAAGGAAGTGTGCGCATTCTCAGGCTTCCACGATAAGACTGAATTGTTATAGGAGTAGATATTAATGTGTGTTGTACAGAGGAAGTTAAGCCAGGTCTTGGAACTACGAATGCACCAGGTTAAAAACAAACAGTCATATTTACTGTACTTTCATCTACATTTTCTAAATGTATGACAAACAATTATGAATGAAGACAACGAAAGAATATAGAAAAGCTTTGGATGATGTTTAGGACTTTTTTCATTTGGTTTATCTGACCATAGTGTGACTGCCTTTGCTCTCTTTATTTGATAACTAATTAACGTAATTACTCGGAATGTTCCATGACACCTTGTCACTCAACCCATGTGTGTTTTTGGGTAGTTTAGTTTTAGTTTAATGTCAAGGTGTGCGTGTGCTTCTTCAGTCAGCATTAATAATGTATTGCGTTATACATGTATTTTTGGTCCAGGAAATGTGTGGGGCCTCACAGCATGTGATCCTGCATAAAGGGCAAATTCTGAGGAAGTCAAAAATGGCTACTGGTAGGATTCCACTTCCTCTTTAACCCTTACCACTCCCCCAGTCAACTAGCAGGTCTCCAACATCGTGAGGTTTAGGCAACAGCTCATAATTCTACCACTTAAAAGGGTTAGTTTTAGAGGGTTGAGTTTTTGTCAATGTTTGGAATATAGCGTGCCACATAGCATGAGAACATATCTCACTCACTAATATCTGACGGATGGCTAGTTGAGGCAATTTTGCAATCAACAAAAAATGTTGTTTTAATGCTAGTAATCCTTTTTCAATTAAACGTCAGATTTTGAAAATGTGAACAGACAAGTCCATGGCTGGTTGAGCCCCTAGTGCCAGTGTGGTCTACTTTGACCTTTGCCATGTTTTGTGGCACTCTCCCAACACACAAGACCCTCATCTCCTTGAGTTTCACTTCATGCGTTGTTGCTCAAAGAGGCTGGGCCTCCGTTAGCCTCGTGAGACCATCCCAATCTTGCCAGTTCACATTCTGTAACGCCAAGCGGAATATCTGGTCGGTCTCATGAGGCGAGGCATCTGAAGTGGTCTTGGATAAAACAAGCATGTACATAAATACCTGGGGTATTGTGTTGGTGGTCACAGGAGAGGTGCCTGTGCATGCTACTTGGGAATTACATAGAATACACAGCATACTACTGTCTCAAGACATTGAAGCTTCTTGCCTTCAACATTAATTTCCTGTACATATCCACAATTTTTTTTTAAAAGAAGCTGAAAACACTGACTTGACACACAGTTTAGACTCACAAGATGTTGACCACTAACAATGACGAGGGCATACCCTGCCCTCTACTGGCCATGCTGTGCCCAACACTGCCCACTGAAAAACCATAGTCAAACCAAGGTCGATATATTTTCACACTTTAATGCATCACGTCTTGATATGGATTTTTACAGTTGCATTCTATAATTTCAGTTACACAAATAACAAAAACGATGTGTAGTAATATTTGTACTTTAACTCCCAGTGTGTAATAATTGTTTGTTTTTTTTACACAGAGACAAGTTTCAGGACTAGACAAATATTAAAGACAAATTGTTAGTAAATGAAAGTTGGCCGTTTTTATTTTAAGGCACTGCCAGTCTTTGAAGACATTACGTCTTGCCAAGCCAATGCAATCGACTGAATAATTATGAATAACACCCAAAGCATAACTTAATGACAGAATAACATGTGACCTAGTTGAGGCACTTCCGCTATAAACAAAAACTCAATTGTTCAAATGCTAGTCATCCTTTTTCAATTAATCCAATAAAAAATGGCTACTACTTATAATACTTTTGGCATTCCTAACTCATTCCAGACTTTAAAAAGCCCTACCCTGGTTTAGCGATGGATCCCAGGCACAGTCAATATATTAGTAGACAATTCAGTCCATATCTGACAGGCACATTATTTTGTAAGCCTTTAATGAAATCAAAGGACTTGACCCACTGCTTAATCCAACTCAACAACAATTTATTGTCATGCTTTTAACTGTTCAGCAAGCGTTATATATAAAATATTGGCACACATAACATGAGCTCTAAACGCTAATGGCCAATGGGGCATTGTGAGATCAATATTAAATAAGACTTTTCAAGTGCTTTCTTTTGCACATATTTAAAATATATCTTTGTCAATGCAAAAATGTTACCATTAGCAGTAAAAAAAAAAACAACCCAAAAACAAATAATCATTTCGGTCACCATCTGAGTTATATCATGTAAACCATTAAAGAAAAGTCTAAAAAATCTAGCATTCTGGAGATGTTCAGGCACATATCAGGAATTGCATAAAGTCAAACCAGGAAGCTGTATGTAAAGGAAGGTTCCAGAAACATACTGTTGTCGCATACAACAGAGAACCGGGGCCCGCTCCTTTTCCCCTTCACCCAAATCCTTGTTCTAATCCGGCCATCTATTGATAACAGAGGTGAGCGCCTGGATGTTGCTTACACGGCGACTCCCACCACCTGGCCTGTTGCCATTAACGCCGTATTTGTTTTCATGTTTACTCGCCAAAAAACAGGAAGTGCCCGAGCCTGCCATTGAATTGTTAAGTGAAGGGAAGTGAGAGTGTGCCCCCCCACCCAATCGCTGCACAACACAATATAAATATATATATATAAAAAAAAAAAAGTCACATCTGGGATATGGAGGGGTGGGGTTTGAATGTGCTTGTGTTCTGCTCTCCTGTCCGTCTGTGCGTCCCAGAGCAGCTCAGTTGAGCAGTTCCAGGTAGGTGATCGGTACTTTGCCTCGCTGGCTGCCCCGCTCACCCATAAGCCAGTCAGAGTCCATGCCAGGGACACTGCTCACTGTGATGACCTGCAAACACAAGCAGGAGCTCAATAGATATGGATCCTCATAATGCCATCAGAGGTTCTGATTGGCTAATGTTGCCTGGCAATGTTTTTTTTTTTTGTTTACACATCTTTTCAAGGAATCCACACGTTCTATGCACACGCATTACAAATCAGCCCAGGCTCACGTCACGCTGTCCTCCTTGCGGTACATTGGGAACAACGCGTCCCGGGGCCTCACCTCGTCGGCCAGCAGGGAGAGCTCGCTGCTGCCAGCGGCGTCGTAGTCGTAGAGGACGCGGGCCTTGCGGCTGCCGCTGGTGACGCGCAGCTCGTTGAAGCCGCCCGCCGACGCCGAGCCGGCGCGGCCCGAGGACGGGCTTGGGAGGGGGCCCGACACCGGGATGGTCGGTACAGAGATGCTGGCTGCTCCCGGCGACTGGTTGTTGTTGGAGAACGATGAGGGGAAACTGGAGGGAGGAGAGACGTGGGAGGAGAAGACAAGAGCTACTTACTTGCAACGGTAGTGTTGTACTTGTCCCATAGCCGTCTCAACGCCTCATATCTCATCAAGTCCCCTGAACCTGATGCATCTAGAGTCAGACTTTTCCTGTCGATATTTCCCATGATACATTGCCGACCCCTGACCCCAATGCATCCCTCCCCCCGTATCCCACAAGTTTGCTGGTGCAGAGATTTATCAACAAAACTAAATCAATGATGTGAAAATTATAATATAAAGTATATAGTATCAAGTATAGAAGGACATAGTATACAAGTATTACTATTCATAATGCAATAGTAGGGGTGACCACAGGTGTAGCTTTCTAACTAAATTATGGGCACTGGCATGCCGACAGACGTGTGTGTGTGTGCATGTGTGTGCGTGCGCGTGTGCATGCGCGCACGTGTGCATGCGCGTGTGCGTGCGTGCGGGGGGCGTCTCACCTGCCCAGCTGTTTTTGCAGGTCCACCATGTACTGGTAACACTGTGCGTAGTACGTCGACTGGGCCTCCACCAGGTCGTTCAGACAGCGCAGGTGGTGGGCCTGCAACATGCGTGCGAATGAGCATACTAGAAACTGTGGCCATTGACTATTAAGGTGCGTTCACTTGAGACATGCTAATGCGTTCGCCTCGGATCA
>OMNS01050212.1:16353-28173 GCA_900303225.1 Laemonema laureysi | reverse complement strand
TCAAAAGACAAGACAATAAACAAAACTAAAAAGACAAAAAATAAGAAATAAAAATAAAATAAAAACAACTCAGTCCTATTTGTCATCCATCCAACCATATACATCCATATTGTTATTCTCAAGAAAATTATAGAAAATGTTCCATATTTTCCAAAACATGAAGCAAAATAAAAGGTCATTCCCCTCAACCATTATGCTGTGACACAAGGTGTGTCTGACTTCCATGAGCAAGCAATACATCGTTTGGCTTCTAAAAAACAAATATTCAGTAAAGACTTTACTTTTTGGTGGTAATGAAGCCCTCTGAGCAGGTAACGTCTGTTTTAAATTGGAGCAAGACAAAATTACATCGTTGACATACAGGGCTATACGATGTTCCATATCTCCTATATTTGAAAGTAGCGTTATTCCTAATTGCCATGGCAAGTGGCTCAATTGCCAGGGTAGACAACAATGGAGACAGGGGGCAGCCTTGTCTTGTGCCCCTATACAACTTGAGCTGAAGATAGACCATTTGTTAGATCTATGGCCTGGGGGTTAGAATAAAGAAGCCTAATCCAGTTCCAGAGAAATTTCCTCTTTATGCCATATCTTTGAAGGACCTCAAACAGGTAGTGCCACTCTACCTTGTCAAAGGCCTTCTCGGCATCCAATGACAGAATAGCAGTGTCCATACATCCAGTTTTTTCAAAAACAATATTGAGGACACGTTGTATATTGTGAAAGCCTTGTCGTCCCAGAACAAAGCCGTTCTGGTCAGAGTTCACCATTTGTGGTAAAAGTATATCTAACTGTCTAGCTAGTACACAGAACTTTATGATCATTATTGAGGAGCGAGATTGGTCGATATGATCCACATAAGGTAGACGTTTTCCCTGGCTTTAACAACAGAGTGATTATTGCCATATTTAGAGAGGGGGGGAGGGATTCACTGTCTAAAGACTCTTTATACATTTCAAGCAAAGGTGGTATTAGTGCATCCTGAAATGTTTTATACATTTCGATGGGAATCCCATCTGGCCCTGGAGCCTTTCCCCCCTTCATAGTACCAATGGCTGCTGACAACTCCTCGTTGGTTATGTCAAGGTCTAAGTCAGTCAACAAATTCTCTTCAAGAGGATTAATAGTCAAGTTGTGCCCCAATAAACTCCATAAATTAAGAATAATTCAGAGGCTGTGGCATGTTCAAACTAAATGAAACTGAAGCATGGTCTGAACTGATGATGCTGTCACACCAGCTTTTGGGAATTTTAGATGCTAAAGAAACAGAGACCAGAAAGTAGTCAATTCTGGAGAATGTCTGACAGGTGGCAGAATAACATGAGAAGGTCGACTGCTTAGGGTGAGCTTTTCTCCATACATCAATTAAGTTTAACTCTCTAATAAACTGCAACAATTCCTTTCTTGTCTGGGTATGGGAGGTATCTATCCCTGTAGATCTATCGATCTCAGGCTGGAGGGTGCAATTAAAATCCCCACCTATGATGAAACTTCCAGGCAAATCGGCCATTGACAGAAACAAGTTTCTGAAAAATGAGGGGTTGTCGTCAGTGGGTCCATATAAATTGACAAGATTTAACCTTACTGAAAGAATTTCACACTGGATAACAAGGAATCTCCCAAATCATCAACATTAATGAGACAAAATGGTAGTGAGTTATGTATTAGAGTGATCACCCCATGTGAGTAGGAACTAAAAGAGGCTAGGCCATCTCCTCCTCACCTTCACTACATCTTCAGGAGTAAGATGCGGCTTTCAATTGTTTCATCCTACTCATTACTTGCTTTAGCTTGACAAGTTTGTTTAAACCTCTTACATTCCAAGAGGTGAACTGAAATTCAGATGACATACTGTGATAGGCTGACCAGACGTCCTCTTTTTGAGACCTAAAAATGTGTCCGGGCAGAATTTCAAAATCGTCCGGGATTTGTCCGATCATGACGGAGCCCCATGCAGAATATCAAATTTGAACATAATAGTATAATGCAATCAGATAGCAGCTATAGCTACTTTGCCTTATAGAATCGCACATTATTGAAACAGTCCACGAACAGTTACCTGTAGCCTAACCTGTAGCTGCATTCTCTAAGCAGTCCAGGAAAGTATTACCTGTGTTGCGTCCGCGTGCAGCACAGCTACTATCTACTCAGTGTCCATTGTTGTCTCACTTGCCTCAGACTTTAATTTTCGCAGAAAAGCCTCCGCTTCCAATGCTGTGTCGAAAGTGTGCCGTCTTCCCTTGATTCTTCTTATCGTTGATGTGTATTTTTCCATTGGTCCTGGCAGCTTTCATTACCCGTACTTTGTCTGCATAATTCAGGAACGTCATCACCACCACTCTAGGTCGCACAAGGACTTGTGGGTCCCTCTCCTAATTCTGCCGACTCTATGCGCCCTCTCTATAAGCACTGGCCCAGGAAAGTTGTGTTCACCAAGCACTTCAGGAATCCATTTCTCCAAATAAGCACACGTCACCTCCTTCAGTTGACTCGGGCAGACCCACCAGGCGAAGATTCGAGCGGCGTGCACGGTTTTCTAAATCATCCACTTTTAGCACTAGCTCTTCAATAGCCGTTTTCATGCTAGTGGTCTGAATTTTCAGAGATGTTACGTCGTCTTCATTGGTGCTAATTCGGTCTTCTGCTTCGGTCATTCAGCCAGTCAGTGCCTTTACCTTACCCTGCACTCCCTGAATAGCACTCAGTAGTCCATCAAACCTTGACGCAAAATCCTCCTTGATTGAGTCAGCAGCATTGTCATTGCTAGCATCTGATTTTGCTAGCGGCGTCGGGCTGGAAGAGGTATCCGTTGATTTAGTAGTTTTTGGAGCTTTGGTTTTCAGTTTTGTTGTCATTTTAGTTGATTCTTTACTTTAAGAGACAAGTAGTAACTGCTCATTCATTTAAAGAGGCTGTCTGATAGCTATTCTATTAATTCCACATGGGAGCTCTCTGTCACACGTCTGCCTAGCAGTGCGCCATAAGCGGAAGTCCCCTGTTCTCTCTTTCATTCTTCTTTCAACTTTTCCGGCCAGCATAACTTTGTCATTTTATTTATTTATTTATTTATTTATTTATTTATTTATTTAATTTCAGCATTCCACTCTATTGAAATCACACATTATAAGTTTCAGTATTTCAACTCTTAAGACATTTCCTTTACTTTAACGGAATAAGCTGTTACCTTAAGTATGCCTGAACAGAATCATTCCATTATGTTATCAAAACACAAAACCATTTCAGTTATCCAAAAAGTTACAACTGTTTCCTTTTTTTTTCTTCATGTCAATTATTGTCAATTTTCTCTCCTTTTTTTCACGTTATCTGTAACGAGCTGGTTTCTTGATAACTCTTCCTGATCTGGTGGCTGCTTCAGGTGCTTTAGGTTCAGGTAACATGACAGTCTCTTGATGAGTCTCTACAGCAGGCAGGTGCTGTGGAAGTGGTGCATCCCCAGGTACTCTCATGTCCATGTTTAAGTCCAGATTCGGTGTCACTGGTTCAGGGATGTCAAAGTCCACTGGTAAAGGCGCATGTCGAAGTTGTTTGACATTCCTGATCACCAATGTCCCATTTTCAATGTTCACCAGTTCAAAAGATTTGTCAGAAGTGTTTCTCAATATGACATATCGAGTGTCCTTGTACTTTGATTCAAGTTTGTTGTTTTCCAAGTTTGCGATGTACACAATGTCTCCTATTTTCCAATGTTTCTTGTCTGCATATTCTTTCATCTTGTTTTTGTATTCATCATGGTGCTTTCTGATACACAATTCTTCATTTCCTTCCTTCTCCAAGTTTGGTAACTTTGTGCGCATGTCCCTTCCAAAGATAAGGTAGGCTGGCGTTTCACCTGATGTTCTGTGAGGAGTTGTTCTATATGCCATGAGAATCTTTGGCAATTCCTCTTTCCAGTTCTTTCCTTCACACTTGGTTGCACGTAAAGCCTTCTTCAGGTATCTGTGGAAATGCTCAATCTTCCCGTTACATTTCAGGTAATAAGGTGATGCTCTGTGTTTGATTCCACAGGTTTTGAGGAAATCCTCGAAAAGATTGGCCACAAATTGTCTGCCATTATCAGTGACAACCAAATCCAAAAATATTTTCAACAGCTCCCTAATCACTACTTGTGAGGATAGTTCTGTTATCACTACTGCTTCTGGAAAAGAAGAATAAGCATCAATGACTGTCAGTATGTGTTGATTTCCAATTGGACCAACTAGACCTATTCCTAGCTTTGTCCATGGTCTTGGAGGTAACTCCAGTGGTTGTAGTGGTTGATCTTCGTGTAGAGGTTGATTCAGTACACATGCATTGCAGTTTCTGACCAATGTCAATGTCCACATTTGGCCAATAAAACTTCTCAAGAATAGTTTTGTTCTCACTACTCCTTCATGAGTTTCATGTGCTATGTTCATTGCTTGTTTAATTTTATCTTTTGGTAGCGCTCTCAGGATCAATCCATTGTGTGTAGATAATTAATCCGCACATCTTTTGTATGGTTGCATTGTTATGCGCAGTAAACACTACGTTTATATGTCTTCAACAACTTTATTCCAGTTCACTACAGAACAACTCAGTGGCTACCATTTCCACCGTGACCGGTCAACCACCCCGCCAAAAACACTGCGCATGTGTACATGCGCTCCCAGGGTCAAAGGGTAAACACAAAGAGGGAAAATATAAGTTAACAGCATTTCCTCTGATATCTGTGTTGGCCATTGTCCTGCTTGAACAAAAAAACTCTGGAAAAGTTGTTGCAGCGTGTCATCCTCTTGCGTATCTTCTCAGATGGTATCAAGTGTCATGACTGGTACATCATGTGTGATGATGGAAAGTACCTTCTCCATGTACGTGTCGACATATTCGTTGTCTTCTGTTACCGCCAAAGGCAATCTAGAGAGTGAGTCTGCAACATTACACTTTCCTGCAATGTGTTCAATGCTGTATTCGAAAGGGTGCAGTCTCATTCCCAGTCTCTGAATTCATGGAGGTAGCATCGTTGCTTTTTCTGGATTGAACATATAGATCAAAGGTTTGTGATCTGTCTGCAATATAAACTTGCTTCCCCATAGGTATGTTCTGAAGTGTTCTACGGCCCAGATGCATCCCAAAGCTTTACGTTCAATTGCCTCTCAGTGTCAGTCAGTGAGCGACTTGCATAAGCAATCGGTTTGTTTTGTCCATTGGACTGTTTCTGTAACAGTACAGCCCCTAATCCTATTGGACTAGCATCAGATTTCACTGTAGTTTGAGCATCCAGCTTAAAGTAAGCAAGGCATGGTTGGCTTACCATAGCTCTCTTCATGTTAATGATTGACCTTTCAGTCTTGCTTGTCCACTGCCATTCTTGACCTTTTCTTATCGATCCTCTAAGCGGCTCTGATAAGTTTGCATAGTCTGGAATGAACTTCATCAGAAATCCACATGTGCCTAAGAATGAACGAAGATGTGCCACGTTCTCTGGTCTTGGTGCAATTTGTTTCAATCTCAGCACATATTTATCTTTGTTCAGTGTTAATTCTCTTTCTTGAAATCTTTTGAAGACTTTTCGCAGCCTTTCTTCCACCTGGTCCTCATCATCTGCATACAGAACCATGTTGTCCATGTCGCATACGATTCCTGGCATTCCACTTATCAACAGATACATAGCCTTCTGGTAGGTGTCAGGTGCTGATGACAATCCGAAAGGAACTTGCTTGTATCTGTAGCAGCCTCTGTGTGTTATGAATGTAAGTTTTCTTGATTCTAGATCTAATTCAATTTGCCAAAAGCCTTTTCTGGCATCAAGTTTTGCATAAACTTGGTGGTTAAGATTTGGAACTGCTTGCAAAATACTATCCACCGTAGGTACAGGATGGCGTTCTCTAATGACAGCTTTGTTTGCTTCTCTGAGGTCTACGCATAGCCTCATCTCTGCTGTATCTTTCTTTGGGGTGAGCAGTAGGTTTGACACCCATTCTGATCCTTCATTGACTTCTTCAATGCTCCAGCATTTTATCCAACTCCTGATTTACAGCTTATTTCATGTGGTATGGAATTTGTCTCCGTTTCTGTGCTACTGGTGGTACTGACAGGTCAACCGTCACTTTGTGCATGTAGCCTTTCACTTTTCCAAGTCCTTTGAAAAGATCTCCATACTCATCAAACAGTTTCTGAAATCTTTCTGCTGAGTGCTTGATTGTTTTCACAGTCTCTCTTTTGTTCAGTATTTTTAATGAGAAGCTAGACGTTCTTCCTAACAGTGCTTCTACATCTCCTCTGATCACATAGACATCATCTTTTATTTTACTGTTTTTCCAGCAAAGTTCTGCTTCAAAAAATCCTAAGCAAGGTAGAGGTGTTTTCTGTCCATATGCATATAATTTCTTGTTTGTTGGTCTCAGCTTTGTGTTGCTTTTGAAAAGTCTATTGTAAAATCCATCTCCAATGAAGTTTCTGCTACTCCTGTATCAATGACCATTTTCACTTTTTGAGCATTAATCTGAATGGTTTCTTTGCCTTCAGGGTCAATTGAGTAAACAAATTATTCTATTCTTCTGAGTCATCTGAATTCAACTTATCTACTGTTGTAATGGACGTTTCTGACTTCACTTGGTCTGATCTTCTCTGCTTTGCATCACTTTTACTTTTTGAGTCTTTTTCTCCTTTTGGGCTGTTTTCATACAGCAACATACATAGTGCCCGACCCTCTTGCAGAATAGACATTTAGCTGTCCTAGCGCCACATTCATCCGGTGTGTGGTTTGACAGTCCACATCTGTGATATTTCATTGCGCTGTTGTCTCCGTCTTTCGCGGGCTCCTTTCTTCTCTCGTGCGCCGCGCGTGCTCTACTGCTGTGCCCACTCCTATTGAAGTTCACTTGGCTGTCTTTCGGTTGACTGCTCTCCGACAGTGCTCTTGCTTCAGCTTGTGCAGCTTCAAAAACTTGGGCAACTGTTAATGTTCTCTGCAATGTCAGCCTTTCCTCCTGCAGCAATTTATCACGCAGTCTTTTGTTCACGCATTTCTCCACTATTTGGTCTTGCATCATGTCCGATTCGAGTGCTCCAAAGTCACATGACCTAGTGAGTTCTCGAAGTGAATTTATGTCTTTCTAGAACGATATTTCTCCGAGGTGTAAAGTACGCAGTCAATGCAGCTACAGCTTGCTCATATGTAATTTTCAAGCCTGGCAGATTAGCAAAGATTTGTTGCACTGGTGTGCCTATGCAATGTAGCAAGGTAGCTCTTCTTACCACATTATTTCCGGATCCACTCGCTATTATAATGTGTTAGAGGAATACATCACATTAGATCATTCACATTAGCCCCATTTCGTTATTACTAAATCATAGACTGTATAACATTTTAAATGCATGTTGGGTATTTGCACTGAAAATTCAACAACGTACCAATCAACGTGGGCCCGCCCACATACTAGACTTGACAAACCGGAAATTAGACGGTTACACCTACAAACCCCTGTAGGCAGTCCGCGGGAGCCAAATGTCTGGCCCATGGCGACCCATTGGCACTAACGTACCAGTCAAAACGGTCATAACATTACAATAAAGTGCGCAACATGTGAAATAAAGTGTGCGCTGCTCTGCATTATTTTAACCTCATCCCACGCTGTACACTTGACCTTGAGCGCGCGTAGACGACATAAGACGAACTGCGCGCTCGCTATGTCCTTGGCTAGACACCACCAAACTTAAGAAGCCTGTCATCTAAATGAATTATTACCAGTAAGTTACAGATAATAACTGTCCTAAACCAAGAACAACATTGCCTGTGGGAATCTGACTGGACTGATCAATTTTGTTTTATTTTACCGGACTTATCAATCAATCTTAACAACATGGAGCGTTTTAATACGCAAACCACCAGCTGATCGAAATTAAATGGAAACAGTCGCTGACCCTCTCCCGTATCTCCCAGTCTGCCAGGGCCTAAAAAAGCTGTCAAAGAGTACAATTGCAGGTTGGAGGATGGACTGAATAGCGATATGTACCGACAGTACATCTGGAGACACTTACTATACTGCAATATAATGCAATTCACTTATGATTCATATATCATATCATATAATTAAATATTAAGACAAGTTTATACAGTTTAAAGCATTTTTAATAATGAAAAAAATGGGTTAAGCAGGTGGTTTTAATGTTGTGGCTGATCGGCTGATATGTGTTAATGTTATTTGAAAAGTGTTTGCCAAGTACATTACATAACATGCCAGACAATCAACAGTGTTGTTAAGATGATAGGAAATTAGTATTTTTAACTGATTGTTTATTAACTTTTTGAAATAAAATATGCTTGGATTCGAGTAATTGAATATTGGTCTGTCATGCAACATAAAAGAACTAGAAGGTATTTCCCAACGATTGATCAAATTGCCCTGGAAATTATCCTAAATCCTAAAACATATATTCCAAACATATTTCACAAGGGCAAAAAAAAGCCCTTGTTAAAAAAAAGGATTATTTCCTACGCTGGTCTCTCTCAGTCAGTTGTCTTGTCAGTAAAAAGGTGCAATTTCCTCAGGAGTAGGCCTATCACGTTCAACCATTACGTCATCAAAGTTCTGTTATAGCTACCTTGGTAACAGAAAATCAAACATTCGCCATTTGAAAGTCAACTCGACAGCAGAGAGAAAACAAGACTTAACATGCGACGGAATTGGACGGAAATACTTACTTATTATTATTGTATTTTCAATATTTTTTTCCAACATTACCAACTTAAATACAGTTCATATTAAACACGGTGAGTATAAGATATTTGTCGGCAGTCGTGTGAAAAAAAAAAAGTGTGATATTTCAAAAATGCGGTTGCTGATGCTTGTTTATTTTCAAGTTGTGCACGAATCACCAGTCTCCTGATACATCCTGATCTTGCGAGTTCACATTGTGTTTATCTCCATATCATTGCGAACCATCTATTATTATATATTATATATATACTGATATTTATATTCATTTCATTTCATATTTAACAGATAATATTTTGCACTATTTATGTCATTTGCACTGTCTACTTTGCACTACCACCACTGCACATACTTATAGCACCTCATAGCACCTTACCGTGGTCAATGTGTCAGAATAGAGTCTTTTTCAGGCCTAATCACTCCACATGCTCTGTACTGTTTTAATTGCTTTTATGTGTGTGTGATATATGTGTATGTGTAACCCTAACCCTATATGTATAAGCTACTGGATGTCATAAAGTATCCATCCATCCATCCATTATATTAACTCTATTGCATTTTCAGTTTTCATCGTGAACATGGTGAAAATAAGACATTTATCTGTCGGCCTTACGTTTGAAAAAAAATGTGTTGACATTTAAAAAATGCTGTTGCCTGACGCTTGTTTCTTTTCAAGTTGAACACGAATCACTAGTCTCGTGATACCATGCTGATCTTGCGAGTTCACATTCTGTTTATCTCTGCCTATCATTGCGAACCATCTATTTATCGTCTACAGTTTTAATCGTGGACATAAGAACAACGTTGAGAACAAGACATGTATCTGTCCGCATCACATATTTAAAAAAAATGCATGACATTTAAGACATGCCGTTGCATCCGAATCACTAGTCTCGTGAGACCGTCCAGATCTTGCGAGGTCACATTGTGTTTATCGCTGCAGATCATTGCCAAACGCAAACTTGAACATCTGAATGGTTTCACGGATACAAATCACATTCACTTTTAGTATTAGGCAGTTGCGAGTTTAACGAATTATATAACCTGCAAAATGTATGTTAAAAAAATAGGACTTTATTATTTGAAGAACACACGGAGCGAGCGGTGTGATGTGGTCAGCCACCCGCTGGCTGACTCCCCTCACTCACCCCATCTCCAAAGTTCAATCTGCATCTCCTCAGGTATTTGCAGCTCATTTAAATGAAGCTGTGTCGTAACCCTTTTATTAAACTTGCAAAGGTAGCCTAAGTCCAATTGTATTTGATTCCAATTTTATTCTCACAGACGTGTCAGAACACTGACTTCCGGAGCAACGTACATGCCGTTTGGAGCAAGAGCACGGTCTGTGAGCTGGTGAGAAAAAATTAAATAAAAATACAAATCGACACTTCAGTTCTTAAGACTATGGTCGTAGTCTTATTGACATACTTTTTCCGCCCCTATCAGAAGAAACTACTGAAACAGTTTCTGGTGCTCCAGAGCCATCACAGGGGCATACCCAAGACCACTACCCTGGAGGACATGAGTGCTTGGCATAAGTCTCGCAACTGTCAGCTGTCCGAGCTGTGAGTTCACTTTCTTCAACGTAATGCTGTCCTGTTCATCCTTTAAAGCAAGCTATTAGTAGAGGCTATAGTGTGTAAGACGGAATATTAAGTGGTTATGCGTTTTGAATTGAAGGTTGACACTGGCTGCATCAGGAAGTACTGATGACACCGATTACTTGGTGAGAGAATAGAAAGCTAGACGACAGTATAGTAAGTAACCTAGATAGTAACCTAGATATGTAATAACTGTCTACACCGCCTGGCACTTTCATTTACTTGTTTGTATTTGAAATGTTTGTTTTCAATTTCTATTTATTTCTTCATTTATCTAGCTATCAAAATCAAATGTATTATTGTTTTACTTCTTTTTACTGAACTTGTTTTATTGTTTTTACTTGTTCAGAAGTGGTGTGTTTACACCAACATCATGCTGCGAGCCGTGGAGCTCCAAGCATCTAAGGAGGCCTCTGAAGACCTCTCCTTTCTGTGAGTGTCCTAGAAATAGTAGTATGAGACTGTGTTAGACAACCAGTGTCCTAGTCTTTTATTATTGGAGCTGAGTTAGACTAAAATTCATGGTGGAGAGAGTTTTAAGTAAGTATTTTTTTCCGATAAGTTATGTATAAGTTCAGCTGGCTCTGTTTGGGTGAGGATCACAAAGTCATGGATCCCTCTCTGTGAGAGGGTGTAACTCTACGTCCCAAGTTTAAACCAAATCAAGAACTGTATTTCAATATGAAATATGAATAGTTTGGTGTCATTGACATACAAATCAGGTTTTTAAAAAGGATATCATTCCACAGATGGACTGGGATGTCAGCTCTGAGCCTGGGAGTTGAGGAAGCCAGCCCGGCACTGATGATATTTTAAGTAAGTTCATTTTTTTTCTGATAAGTTATGTAGAAGTTCAATGTAGAATGTTAAGTGTTTTTTTTTCATCTTATAAAAAAAACAAAAAACATTTATCTATGAGGGACCAAATGTGGGCCCTCTACGTGAAAGAAAGGCAAGAGACAATGTGTCCGTTTAACAAAAAATAGGCCTTTCATTTTCCCACAATTATAACAAACGTCCTTCTCCAACATGAGCTGACAGTAGTTGCCAACAACAATGTCCAAACAGTGTAATTATGTGGCAATGAATGAATGAATGCAGTAACAATTCAAAAATAATGTAATGTAATACCACAGAGTAATACCATGATGAATATGCCTGTAATAGTTATGTCTATTATGAAGATAATTATAAAGGTTATAAACAGATTAACATTGGTTTGAATGAGGTAGTGTAAGTGTAAGTGTGTGTGTGTGCATGCGTGCGTGCGTGGTGTGTTTCATGCACGTGTGCATTTACATCATTCAGTTCCAAACGTATCCACTGTCTACTGTCAGTTTAATTCTACCCAGAGACGAGATCTACATTTTGTCATCTTTACTGTGGAAATACCCAGAGACACATCAACCCTAACCCTGCTGTCCTAGCCTATCTAGGAGATGTCCTTTAGAGCACTGAATGTTTAGGTTACCACCCTGTGACAAGCCCTGGCACAAAAGTCTCACTCTAAATTTGACCCCTCG
>OMNS01050165.1:0-10267 GCA_900303225.1 Laemonema laureysi | reverse complement strand
GAAATTGACTTTTTTGTCCACATGACAATGTGGCTGGTAGAACATCTACCAGCCACTCAAGATTTTTACCAGCCACTTTCTTGTTTTTAACCGTCAGTGTGTAACACACACACACACACACAGAAGCACAAACACACACACACACATACACACACACACACACACACACAGACGCACAACACACACACATACGCACAAACACACACACACACACACACACACACACACACAGGCACATACACACACACACACACACACACACATACACACACACACACACACACACACACACATATACACACACACACACACACACACACACACACACACACACACAGACACATACACACACACACACACACACACACACACACACACACACACACACACACACAAAATGTTTGTAGCTTGTTTAAATGACGTGACAGGGCAATACACTGAGAGCTGGTATCATTTCTCCTCCTGTGGGAGAACCACAGGCTCCTCTGTTTTCATTACTTTGACACAATTATTTGTTCCACCGCAGCAAACTCCTGTGAAGCTGACAGTTGCTCATGTTGCCTTATCTCGGTTACGTATTAACTCATGTCTCTGTTGTTATTTACCTCTCTCTCATACACTTTCTTTATTTCTCTCTATCTCTCTCTCACTCTCTTTCCCCAGAGTACATAGTGGAGTTTGAGGACCAGGGGTCCAAGCCCAAGGTGTGGGAGGAGCTGAAGAGAGTGGATGGCAGCGCACTGAGTGCAGCTCTGTCCCTGCACCCCTACATGTCCTACCGCTTCCGTGTCATAGCTGTCAATGAAGTGGGAAAAAGTGACCCTAGCAAGCCCTCCGAGCTCCACAGCACACCCGCGGAAGGTCAGAGCCACAGCCTTTCATGACTGAGTTGATTACTATGATGCCACACTCATAACTAATAACTGTGTCCAGTTTCTTGTCTTATCACTGCCAACTGATCAGTCTAAACAACATGCATTGGGATGTGTACAGAGGATCTCGTTTATTTTCTTTTTCCAAAGTCCCTGACAAGAACCCAAGTGATGTGAAGAGTGAATCCATAGAGCCAGGCACTCTGCTCATCAACTGGAAGGTACTTTAAACATTTTATTCTTCATCACATAAATTACAAACCAAATATCACCAAAACATGAACATTAGAACAACGTTTCCTCCTTACCATATTGTCATATTCAAAAGGTACTGTATACCTATTTGGTATACCTGTACTTACTATTTACTCTTTAGGTATTTCTTTAGGAACATTAGGGATTGACTACAGGAGTCGAACATCCTAACTACACTATCCACCCTAGCCAAAGACCTGCAAAAATAATTTAGTTGTGTGACTCCCTTGTATGTATGTGTGTCACTTCCTGTGACTCCAGCCAATGGACAAGAAGAACTTCAACGGTCCAGACTTCAAGTACCGGGTGTTCTGGATGCGGGTGCTGGGCAGCGGGCCTGGGTGGAACACCAGCGACATCACGGCTCCACCCTTCATTGTCAAAGACATCGGCATCTACTCCTCCTTCAACATCAAGGTCCAGGCTGTCAACGAGGAAGGGGAGGGACCTGAACCCAAACCTGAGATTGGCTCCTCAGGAGAGGATGGTAAATGTTTGAAAGGCTGTTTAGCAAGAAGTAGCGCTAATTGTTGCTAATTTATTATTTTGGAATACATGTCCATTTTGCAGATAGATTTACCAAAGAGACTGACAGTGAATTTTCTTACTCTGGTTTCTTACTCTGTTTCTCTGTGTGTCTCTCAGTCCCTCTGGAAGCACCGATGGCTGTGGGCATCGTGCCGCTGAACAGCACAGCCATCAGGGTGACGTGGGCAGCGATCAACAAAGACACGGTCAGGGGGAAGCTGCTGGGATACAAGGTACACAGACGCCAGTCGTCGTCCTCTTCCTGCTCCTCTGCTGCTGCTACTGCTCGCATGGCCCTATCGTGTTCAGCCCTGCGGTCCTCATGAATAATACAGCAGCAGCGTTTATGGGACAAGCGGCCCACAGTTTGCCTGGCTCAACCTAAAAGCTCTGCTGCTTACGTTTAGATCATGATATCAGAAATCAGGTGTTTTTTCAACTTCATAAATAAGGCACATCTAATCCCCTGGGGGTATGGAACAGATGTTCCCCATAAGCGTCGTAATAAATCATAAATATATTAATAATAGTATTTTTCCATAATTTAATAACAAAACTACCATGGGATACCATAGTGGGATTTATTTCCTTTAATTCAGAATTGGTTTCACCAGCTGTGTTCACCACAACCACCTGCCCCCCCTCTCTCTACTTTGCTCTCTCCCATCTCTCTCCCTTCTTCCCTTCATCTCCTTCTCCCTCCCTCCCCTCTCTTCCGCGCTCCCTCCCTCCCTCTCTCTTACATTTTCTATCTTAAGTGCTTTATTGAAATGAAAATAAAAACATTTTATATTGCCAACGCATATTAAAAAGTAATACGAGTTTGACATGTTAAATATACTTTTTTCTCTCTCTCTCTGTCTTTCTGTCTGTCTTTGTCTTTCTCTCTCTCTCTCTCTCTCTCTCTCTCGCTCGCGCACGCTCTCTCTTTCCCTCCAGATCCACGTGACCAGGCTTGGTGCTCGGGACCACCGGCGGGGCCGCAGGGCCAAGGAGCCAGAGGCCAATGAGATATTGGTGGAGACAGGGCCCACTGAGGAGAAGAGGGTGATCAGCGGTCTGAGACCCTACTCCCACTACTTGCTCACCGCCACCGTGTTCAACAGCAAGGGCGAGGGGCCCGCCTGCGAACCCCTGACCTTTGACACGGAGGAGGGAGGTGAGACTGACAAGAAAAAGGATGTGGAGCCACATAAGGGTGGAGACAGTTGGTGATAACGGCGGAAGCGGTGCTTGACTATGTGGAAAACTGTTGTGACAGAGTGGGTGACGAAGGTGAGAGGAGGAGGAGGAGTAGGAGGAGGAGGGGGAAGAAATAGGCCATGTGCCAAAAGAGGAAATGACACTGGTATCCAGAGACAAAGAGCGTGAGAGAGATGGAGAGAGAGAATAGAAAAAGTGTGTGTGTGTGTGTGTGTGAGATAGAGAGAGAGAGAGAGGGAGAGAAAGACACACACAGAGAGAGAGACACAGAGAAACAGAGAAACAGAGAGTGCAAAAGAGCGATGGGTTTTATTGAGCAGGCTAAGGTGTGGAAGGAAACTGGACATCAGCACAAAAGGTGTCACTATATGACAAAGTCTGTTATTTACTAACACTAAATCAATAACGCCTGCACATGTCACCTCCAGTCCCTGGTCCTCCCACCTCCCTGATCCTGGAGAGCCCTGGGGAGACCGAGATGACCCTGCATTGGACCGCTCCCATCCACACCAACGGAGTTCTCATCAACTATCTGCTAGAGTACCAACAGAGTGGGTATCGCTTATAAACAACCTTATCTGTGGAATTAACTCATATTGTGATTAGCATGTCATAAAAACAAACAAATGCCAAACACATTGATGACGCTAAAACAGAAGAAATGCAATATCAACTCAAAAAGCTATAGCGGCCAAACCCGAAGGAAACATTACAATTCATGGCGATAGGATTAAGACACGATATGCCTTCAACGAGATCAATAGAAGAATCAGATAATGATCCCATCCATCAGACGCCCGTTGAAAAGGTGGCGTCGGAGTCCCTGATTGATGTCGTTTTGCGTGCTTTCTGTGTGCTGCTTGTAACGCGGTCGTGTGAATGGTCAGTCGTGGAGACCGATGACAGCCCCTTGCAGCCGATTACCATAGAGAACCCCGCGAACACGCACTACACCGTGACCGGCCTGGATCGCCACAGCCGCTACCGCTTCTCCCTGAAGGGACGCACCGCCAGTGGGGACGGGGAGCCCATCATCAAGGAGGGGGTGACCACCCTGGATGGAGGTACACCTTTATTTTCTCCTCTTTTCTTGTCTCACTGTATAAATGTTTTTATTGGATTACAATTGAGCACACGCACAGCTAGCAACCTTGTGCTGCTATACTGTCACAATTAGCCCACAATGTAACACTTTTAACTAATTATAGTCAAAATAACATGAGTTGCCCGTGTTTCTATCTAGCTTTTACTTTGATGCAGTTGTACCTTGTAACGTTAGTAGGGTTGCCAACCGTCCCGGATTGTGCAGGACATCCCGTATTTTGGGTGATTTTGATTTGTCCCGTCCAGGACAGCTCCAGTCCCGGATTTCAATCACAGCCGCGTCAGCCTTGTCAAGTTGTCAATGGCCAATAGTAGGCTCCTGTAAACCAAAGATTCTAGAGCGGAGCTTTGCTGTAAACACGCAAAAACTTTGCTATGGGACACACGGTTGTTGATGGTGACGGTGCGTGTGTGGAGTGGCTGGCCATTGTTAGCCTTGCAGTGGCGCACGCACGCACATGCGCGCACACCTGGAACAAAGTGTCCTTCATTTGGGGTTGAGGAAGTTGGCAACCCTAAATGTTAGCTAGCCTGGGTCTCCACTAACCTAACTGGTGAATAGCCTGGCTAGCAGATAACCTGCATCATGGAGAACAGCGGTGAGGGGGACACTGAAACTAAAGATAAAGGATAACTTCAGGATCAACCTGGATTTTCAGGCTGGATTTTCATACCTCATTTCCCCATCGTTTTAGGTCTAACTGACTAATACAGACAACAGTTTTTGAAATTGGTCCAGTATTGAGCGAGAACGCAGCCGCAAAACCTTTGGAACAATTCCGCTCATCAATCCTCTAAATGTGCCTGTTTTTGCCGCTAGCATGCTCCGATTTTATTTTTTGGCAACATAATGGAAAGGACGTTGTCGTCATCAGAGACTCCAGTGTGCAACATGTGAACACCACGATTGACCACACATGTTTTCATGATTTTAAAGTACACTGAGCGAGAGTTTCTGACATTGCACATTTAGTCCTGACAGTCAACACAGACCACTCTGCTACTGTTATTATTCACACTGGCACAAACAACAACATAAGAAATACTTTATTTCACTGCCCAGCAAGATAAAATCTTCTGCTCGCAAAATTATAATATCTACCCTACTGCCTGTCTACACCGTGGCATTGAAATTTCGTCTGTTTTCTCTCTTCCAAATTACAGTTTTATCCACTCGATGTGAGGGTAAGAGAGGAGGTGGACTGGTTCTACTTTTAAATGCAAGCGGCCATGATGTTGGAAAGTCAAACATGAGTGCTGTTGATTACTATTTATCGACCACCAAAGCTTAGCTTCATTCTTACTTGAAATGTCTGAACAACTGTCAATCTCTTACTAATGATAGGATTCTTATAACTGATGATTATGATAATTTGCATGTTGTTAATGTCTTTAACTACAAGGTTGTGGAATTTATGCAAATGTTCATTCCTTTGATTTTACTCAAGGTATTGTTGGGTCAACCCACAATTGTGGCCACACCCTAGATTTAGTGGTCTGTAGAGGTCTGCATATTGTTGTTCATAAGATTGTTGATATTAATATATCAGATCACTACTGTTTGTTTTTTAACATGACTATTACTAAGTAAATCACTTCAACTCTAAATGAAGATCAGCTCTCGACACACAGTGACCTGTGAAAACAAAAAAGAAATCACAGACTAAAATGCCTTGGAAAAATGTACGAATATGTCTGCTCAAGGGGGAGTACTGTAGAGCCGAGCAAATGTGAAGCGAAAACCAACTAGCAATCCACGAGAGATCTTTCCAAAATCCTTGTGTCTATAACAAAGCTTTACACTGTGAGAGGCAGGCATACTTCTCTAAGATTATCAGTTAAAGGGGAACAACCCTAGCATCTTATTTTCTACCATTCATCGCCTTTTAAATCCTTCCCAGCTTTGTGAACAAATATGCCATGTCTCACAGTCAAAATGCGAGGGGGTTGCATCATTTTTGATAATAACATTGTCATTTGTATTGCAAAGTATTACTACTAGTATTGGTGGTATTACTACTAGTATTCCAAATACTGTTGCCAATCAATCTGACCGTTAGTGGCTCTCAAGGAAATCAGAATTGTTTTTATAAAATAAGTGAAGGGGAACTGTTGAAGTCATCCACTTGCTCCTTGGATGCAATTTGCACTACTTTCTTTCAGGAGGTCTTAGTCAGTTTGATTGGTGATGTACTGGATATTGGAAATGACTCTAGAAACAGGCATCTTTCCAGATGCACTGAAGACAGCTGTAGTCAAGCCCCTACTCAATAAGCGTAATCTTGATTTGTCTGTTTTGATCAATTCTGAGTAAGAATCGGAAAAAAAAATGTTTTTTTTCAAAGGGGACAGCATTGAAACAGCATTTTGTGCGTAAAAAATAATCAATGATCTTAGAGTGACCACCAATAATAACGTTTCTATTCTTGTACTTCTTCATCTGAGTGCTGCCTTTGGTACAGTTGATTGAAAATTGAATTGGTCTCTCAGGCAAAGCCCTGAACTGCTTTAATACTTACCTAACTGGCATAAGATATTTTTGTTAGTCTCTGTGACCATGTTTAAGACAGGTGTGACATTTTTTCTGGTATTCCGCAGGGTTCTATTCTTGGTACTTCACTGTCTGTATATGCTGCCACTTGGAAAAACATATATGTGATTTATGGAGTGAATTTACATTGTTTTCATTGTCATTTCACTATTCTAGATAATCCTAGATTACTGCAATGTGCAATGCATTTAGTGGATTACCTAAAAAATAACTATTGATAAGCTGCAACTACTACAAAATGCAGTAGCCAGAATTTGAACAAGAACGAGGAAAAGAGAACATATTATACCATTTCTAGCCTCATTGCACTGGCTCTCTGTAATGTTGAGAATTGATTTAAAAATAATTGTACTTAAACACTCAATTGTTTAGCACCTTCATACCTCTGTGATTGCTTATCCAAGTATGTTTGTCTAGTGCTGGCTACAAAAAATACAAAACGTATGGTGATGCACCAAACTAATAAGACAAGCAACCACTGTTGATAGTTTTAAGAAATAGCTCAAAACCCAGTTTATGATCTTGCTTTCAATTAATTCCACCTATTTTAACACCATTGTTATTACTCATATGCATTTTATATTTCTTACACTTGTTTTATATTATTATGCCTGTGTTATTGTCTTATCTATTCTTTCTCTTAGAAAGCACTTTAAGCTGAATTTCATTATATGAAAATATAGCTTATTATTATTTGGTTTCTTTTCTTGCTTGTTTGCCTTTCTTTCAGATTTTTGTCCTTTTTTTCTTTGTCTCATCCTTTGTTTCTTGTCTTGTCTCTTCCTTCCTTTATCCTATTATCAGCTTTTCCACCTTTGTTTTTCTTTCCTTACCTGCTTGACATGTTGAGTGTCCCCTGTGTGTGTGCTCCACTCAGGCCCTCCCTCCAACTTCAACCTCAGCGTGGGGGAGACGGCGGTGAACGTGAGCTGGACGACCAAAGTGAGACACCGCAACATACGCTTCCAGATCCTCTACTGCAAAAAGAACGGTATGGATCCTGTCAAAATCACGCAATATGAGCGGTAATATCACAGCAGTGACTTACTGATACAACAGAGGGAACAACCTTTGCCTGTTGATAACGTGTGACTGGTTCTTCTGCAGAAGGAGATAATTGTAAGCATTCTGAGATGGTGAACTCGTCTCAGTCCTTCTACCAACTCCAGGGCCTGACCCCAGGCTCCCACTACCGACTGCTCTTCACCCACAAAAAAGACACCTTCTGGGAGACTGATGTGGACACAGACGGGACGGGTAATAACACACCACTGCCATACCCTCCCTCTCACACCAGCTCCACTCATCCTCTGATTTTCTGCTTTTATTCCTTGTTTTTTTGTATTCTTCTCCACCTCCTCTTCTGGGAGCCTGGTTCTGCTCTCTCTCCCCTCTGCCTGTGAGGGCTTTTCAAAGGATGAGAGGGAAGCTTGTCACGCGACGGGAGATGATCCATTAGTAGTGTTTGTTTCAGGCGTCATGCCGTATTTCTTGGTGTTTTACCTCCATAGCAGACAGACAACTCTATACAGCTGGGGAGGCCGCTGTGGGCGTTCTCTCTGCTCCTCCCTCTCTCTCTCTCTCTCTCTCTCTCTCTCTCTGTGTCTCTCGTGCTCTCTCTCTCTCCCCAGTCCCTTTCATAATTTTTTTCTTTTGTCCTTTCATTTCCTACTGTCCTTTAATCACATCACTCTTCTCTGTTCCTCTGTTGCCAATATCCACTCCCTCTCTCCCCCTACCCTTCCTCTCTCCCTCTCTCTCCCCTCTCCCTCTCTCTCCCTATGTTTCCCTATGTCTCTTTCTCTCTCCCCTCTCCTCCCCCCTCTCTCCCCTTTCTCCCCTCCCCTCTCCCCATCTCTCTCTCTCTCTCTCTCTGTGTGACTCTCTATGTCTCTCTGTCCAGATATGAGGGAGATGGAGGGGGGCTTCGCCACCCAGGGCTGGTTCATCGGCCTGGTGAGCGCCATCGTGCTGCTGCTGCTCCTGCTGCTCATCCTCTGCTTCATCAAGAGGAGCAAAGGAGGCAAATATTCAGGTAGGTGTCTCCCCTGTGGCGATGACATCATTCATAGGTGTCACCCCGTCAATCACTACTATGACGAGTATGACATGACTACATAGTCTGTACAAAATAAAAACATAGCAGGGCTTGTATTGCCTGGAACTGTCCACCTCTACCAACTGCCAAATCCTATTTGCTTTTACTCTTTTGCAGTTTGCACATGCATCCAACGAGGGCATACAATGAATTACTGTGATACAGACTTGGCTGACTAACTACGCTTGAGTACAACTCTAAACTACAATACAGACTGAAATCTATCTAGTCCTGTACTTATATCATACATATTTATATTGGCTGTAGCCATGTAGCACTGGTAGACATAACCACAGGAATCAGCTTCCCAGCCTTTCCACAAGCTCATCCGATCAGACCGATAACAATGTATCCGGCTACTTTGACAGCTACTTGCCTAAGTGTCTAAGCGTAATCGATTATCTAATTCCACCATACCCCTGGGTATTACACACTTTAAAAAACACTTAAAATACATTCTAACCATTTATGATAATTTCATAAATGGTTAGAATAATAATATGTCATGCTTACACACTGCATATTTATCCTACTGTAATGCAAGTGAAAAATGTGAACATTGGGTTGATGAAATTATCACTGAGTCTACTCAATAAAGTAGCGGGTCTTTGGTGGTATCTGGCCATCTGACAGCGTGTCATTATCGGCCTCTCAGACTCCCGGAGCAACCCAGAGAGGCCCCTACTGATTAATGGACTGATAAACACCATCCAATAATAACCCCCGCTGTCTCTCCCAGTCAAAGATAAGGAGGACGGACCCATGGACTCAGAGGCAAGGCCCATGAAGGACGACACCTTCGGGGAGTACAGGTTTGTCCGCAACATATAGATCCATACCATTCCACGAGTGACTGGTGATTGGTATTTTTTGGAGAACTGCCTATTAATACGACCCTAACTGTCCCCACATGGCTTTATCTAACCCTTCTGTGTACGTGCCGTCGTCTCTCTTCTTCTGCCCTGATGCCTGGCCTGCTTTACAGATCCCTGGAAAGGTACTGTGTTAGGCTTCACTGGTGCATACCTTCCCCCTGCTTCCCTGGTCACTGATGTGTGATGTGGTGGTTTACATGTGCATACTAGTGTTTGCATCATCGCGTCCCATCACCTCACCAATATCTTTGTGAACGATTATGATTTTTTTTTCTCCATTGAAATTTGTCAGACTGGGTTCAACTCTTTTTCTCTAAACTCGATTTATTTTTGTTGTCTAACACACTTTTAAATTATTTATTATTTCAAACTTTTCTAAATGCTTTAAATAATGACATTGTTGAGGAAGATGTGTTTTGTGCATATAATTGTTAGGAAACACTTGTTTTCACGCATCACATGTAATATGTAGTAAATTACACATCCCTCCCTCTCTGTCTCTCCCTCTTTTGACGTCTACCCTTACCTTATGTCTCTCGCCCCCTCCCCCGTCCACTCCACAGCGACAACGAGGAGAAGCGCACGGCCAGCCAGCCGTCGCTGTGTGACGACAGCAAGCTGTGCAGCGAGGACAACCTGGACTACAACGGCGGCAGCGCCGTCACCACCGAGCTCCACCTGGACGAGTCCCTGGCCAGCCAGTACAGCCGGCCCAGCGAGGGCGCCGAGCAGCTGGCCGAGACCTCCGCACTCAACCCCCCAGCGGCAGCGACAAACAACG
>OMNS01050122.1:0-10259 GCA_900303225.1 Laemonema laureysi | reverse complement strand
GCTTACCGCCATTGAAGTCCAGCTTGGAGACCTGCAGCGCGTAGGCCTCACACTCCTTCTTGCTGAAGCTGAAGATGATGACCGGCTGGAAGTTCCTCTCCATGATCATCTTCACTATTTTGAATACGCTGGAGGGGCCTGGCGCACAAAGACAACGGGGGAAAAAACTCTTTTCTTAGAAGGGTAAATTGGTGAACTCTTACTCCTAAACGTATACTAATAATAATAATACTAATAACAGAAAGAAAATGGTTAAGAAAAGGTTGTTTTTTTTTTAAAAAGACCTTTGTCGAGGTAACATTTCTGTCCTACGCGATCAAAAAAGTTCACTCTCTCGCCTGACCTCATGAAAGACTAATACCTTTTGTCCGGGTAACATATCGGTCACCGCTGTCCAAACTTTCACTCGCTGGACTCATGAAATGCACCTCCTGGATTAAGTGTTCCAATGCAACCTGACCAGGGGCCAGGTTACCTGGTATCCGTTACAAATCGGCCGTCTTACTGCTACCCGCCCATCTGGGACCGTCTTTTAATCATTGGGCAGCATGGGAAAACACAGCGGGCACGGGGGGGACGAGAGCCAAAACGCACCTCTGGTTCCTCCTTTGCGGCCCTTGGGGTCCCACTTGGCCCCGCCGGAGCCTCCTCCCGAGTCCCCGGCGTCCCTCAACACCTGCATGGCGGTGTTGAAGTTGTCCTCTCTGAAGTCCCCCTGGAGGAAACAAAAACGTGGGTCAAAACACACTCGACTTGACCACAGGGGGGCGCTGACGTTTGACATTCGAGTAGAAAGGTGCAGGCTGATGCTTTAGTATATTCTACCGACTATATTTACATAACACTCTTAACAGGTAAACCTTTTTCACTGTTAGGTTTAGGCTATAGAAAGACAAAACTAAACTCAAGCGAAACTACACTGAAGCAAAACATACTTTCCAAACATTTCACCCACAATAATGACCCTACCTCAGCTTTACACTCGTTTACCAGCTTGTTTTATATCCTACGTCCTCTCGGGTCTTCTCAAGCATTTCCTTGTTTACATCTTAGCTGCAAAGTTCAGCTTACGGATAACTAAGTTGTTACTAGTTGGACGTGAGTGGAAGCCAATCGACGTGGCAACACAGCCTCTGTGCCTTTCAATGGGGTTATTTCCTCGAGTCCAAATATTTACAAACACCACCACCACCACCACCACCTTAAGGGGACAACACATCCAAAAGGAGCTTACGTTCTCGTCGACCACCAAGTGGAGTCCGTCGCCCCCTGCTGGAAAGACGTAGTGCTGCAGGGGAGTGGGCCGGTAGTCTGTGTACACCACGTGGCAGGGCTACAAAACAACATATGGGACAGGAATGACTCAGTCAATTCAATTCATTCATAAAATATGTAAACTTACAAAAAGACACACACAAACACACAGAGAAAGAGTGACCGTTCGAGAGAGAGGCTTCTCCCCCCCCCGGCTGACCTGCTTGTGAAGGTGACAGATCCACTCGGCGAACTGCTGGGCGTTGGGGATGGTGGCGGACAGGAAGACGTAACGTACGTTGTCAGGAAGCAGAATGATGGTCTCCTCCCACACCACACCACGCTCTGAAGACAAACACACATGAACATGATAGGACATTATTTAAAAAAATAAATAAAAAGGTAAAATTGTTACATGCACCTTTTCAACTAAATAACAATACATTTATTTTTTTCTTTGTTTGGAAGTTTACCCCTAACTGCAATTTGTTTGGTTTTGTCGTCGACGTACCCGCGTCTCTCATGTAATGGATCTCGTCAAAGACCACCCAGGCCACCTCCCTCATGATCTCCGAGCCTCGGTACAACATGCTCCTCAGGATCTGGGAAGGGAGAAGGAACCACGTCACCACCGTCGTCGTCACAACACCAATCACCAATCCGACCAATCTCTCTCCCTGATTGGTTCGGCGCTTTACTCTTGTGAATGGGAACTGTTGCCCTACCTCCGTCGTCATGACGAGGCAGGAGGCGGTGGGGTTGATGGTGACGTCGCCCGTCATCAGGCCGACATCCTGGAACTCTTCGTACATCTCTCGGTATTTCTGGTTCGACAGGGCCTTGATGGGGCTGGTGAAGATCACCCTCTGCTTTTCCCTGAGTGCCAGTGCTATGGCGTACCTGCAGGACGGGGAGACAGGCGGGTTTAATGTTTGTTTATTTACGTCACCTGCCTAAAAGTGCAATGAAAAGAGTGGCATCAGAGACAAAAATTGGTGATCGGTTTCAGGACCTCTGCTCAGCTCGACTATAATACAATATATATATATATAATATAGATTTGTACTTGGATTAAGCGACATTAACAGGAAAACACTCACTCGGCACAGACGGTCTTGCCAGCAGAGGTGTGTGCAGAAACCAGTACAGACTGGTTGTTGTCAATACACAAGATAGCCTCGCGCTGGAACGGATCGAGAATGAACGGGTATTCCTGCCAACGTCAAAGAAAAGCAGATTACAACCAATGCAGACGTTTACCAACATTTGGCTCTCTGGTCTAATCCAATCACATGACAGCATGCGGGACAGGGCTCGATTCAGCGTAGGATACCTTCGCTGCTTTTCCAACTCGAGGTTTCAGGGGTATGTAGTCTTCGCTGGCCTGGAGGGCCACCTGTAAGGAAACAACAATTGAATGGAGTATGAATTATGAAATGTATAACCCGGTACAAAAAAGGTACCGGTAGTCCGATTAGGGTTCTTTACCTCGTGGTTGCATCCTTCAACCGTATCAACTTGCTCAACCTTCACCTGGGGCATAAAGTCTGAAAGACTGAGGTAAACAAAAACAACGTTATCAGCACATACATCTTTTACAAACAAAATACCACATATACATAACATATGCCACTAGGTGGACACACACATACAGACACAGACACACACACACACACATAGGAGGCTTTCCACAACTGTAACTCACTTGTCCTCAGCAGCCGTCTCGTGTCGAGACTTTTTACTGAAGCCCACTTCTTCCGAGACATCGTTGTCCGCCTCCCTCTTGCCCCGGGTGTGCGAGGCAGCATCCCTGTCATTCCCATCTACATGTGCACTGTAGGGTCCGAAAACAAACAAGCAAGTAGCACAGCATTGCTGTTAGCCTAGTATTGGATATGCAAGGGCAGCATGCTTACAATTTGATATTCAACGTGTAAAAGACGTTTCTTAAAACTGTTGGACTAAATGAACACTGTAGGGTTGATTTGCTGTGCGTATGGGTAAAACAACGTGGTACGTCAACTCATCTAGGTGGTCGCTAAGGCAATGAATGGTTTGATTGGACAAACGTATCTAATTATATCAATGTTGATATAAATCACAGTTAACCAACAAGCCGTCTTATCGCTCGCCAAATAGCAACGTTCACGTGTTCATGTTTTGTACAAAGCACGCATGATGCCCCTTGTGTGCGCCGGGTTGGGCTTTTGGTCAACTCCGTTCAAAGTTGACCAGTTCAACTTTGAACCCAAATAAACAACATTAAAATTCAACGAAAGTAATGTTTTACCCAGAATTTGTTGTCGGGGGAGTTGGTGTTGTTTTGCTAGACGCAGCGTTGTCATCATCAAACACGCTGAACAGCCCATCTCCAAAATCGTCCGCCATGTTTCCGACCGGGCTGTGACACAACTCCCACAATGCAACGCGCGAACTCCACGGTATCACTTCCGCTACGGAAGCCCCTAGCTTGTGTGCGTCCAAATCTGTGTTCCACTGACAAGAAGCCAACACAACTGGATGCTTCGATTTGGAAAAATACAGATTGTCAAGAATACGTTACTCACTGCCTGAATGGCATCACATAGATAGTCATTGGGTTGACAATCAGGCACATTTTCCAAGACGTGATGGGCGGAAAGAAAAAAAAAGCATGTGCGGCAGCGGCACCCGTGCCTGTAGCAGCGGCTAAAAGTGCTCCTGCAGCAGCAGCAGCAGCAGCAGCCAACATCGTGGCAGAAGACCCCTCTGTTGGCAAGAAGCAGGCACAGAACAAGCAAGCTAAACAAGTAAAGGACAACAAGCCCAAAGGTGCCTTTTGACGACCGTTCTTCCCTTGATTTTTCTCGATGTTAAAACAACCATATTCACAGACCTGCACATCAAATCACATATTGCACGTCTTCTCTATTTCGGGGAGTAATGTATAATGGGTTCGTCAACGTCAACAATGCTAATTGTGTCTACCGTTAGCTCCCAGGACCTACAGCCTCGCCAACACTGCCCAGGTGGACACCGGTGGCGTCGCTGACAAGTCGATTCTTAAAGTAAAGTATACTTTTATGTATGGATTGCTTAACCTGAGATGGCCAACTTTGTGTAAAATGTCATACGAATGAGTCCAGTTCATTCTAATCGACCAAAATACAGACTGTGACCAAAGCTCCCCCCACTGCAGGTTGTCATTCAAGTTGACCTGGAGAAGAAGATCATCAAGCTGATCAATGACTTCAGACAGGAGAATGGAGACAAGGGACCAATATCAGGAAGACTCACCAATAAGAAATTACTGGTACATGTTAATCATTGAGTTCAGTGACTACAAAAATACTTCAATATAATATAGTCTTTTTTTTCTAACAGGGGTTGCTTTCCTTTCTTCTGGTTGCAGGACCTGTACACAGCTCTGCAGAAGTTCCACTTCAAGACGGAGCACATTGAAGAGGCCATGAAAAGCAGTGTGTTGTATGGCGGCGATCTCCACTCTGCTCTTGACTGGCTTTGTCTGAATCTCAAAGACGGTAAGACGACTCCCGTACCTTTACCCACGTCTCTCGAACCTCGTCCTCGCCAACCCCTCGTTGGTCGACTGTCGCCCAATGACAAGCTCTGCCTCGCTCTTCACTCGATTCACCAGAGGAGCTTCCTGATGGCTTCAGACAGCAGATGCAGGAGGAGAGCCAGAAGACCAGGCCCAAGTTCCAGCCCGTAGTCCATCAGAAACCCGCCACCCCCCTCCCCAAAGCATCGCGTGATGATTCTCCAAAGGAGGCCTCTAAGGTGTGTGTATCTATGTGTGTGTGTATGTGTGTGTGTGTGTGCGTGCGTGTTAGTAACCACCGTTGTCAGGCTGTGGCTTTGTACAAGCATACTGTCCTTGTGAAAGGTCCCACTGAAGGACGAGGAGGTCAGCATGAAGGATTGGATTCTGCGATATGCCGAACAGAGCAGCGAAGAGGAGGAGGAGGAGGAGGAGGAGGAGGACACGGAAGGAAAGGGAGGAGGGAACACGATCGCCAACAGCATGGAACAGGAGGGCAAGTTTGACCCAGTAAGTGCTGGAATCTTCCATTATGTACGCTGTGCTAAGACACACGTTTTGTTTTGTGTTATTTTTAGCGTCTTGTGTTGTGCGACGCCGGTTCACCTTTTTCCCCCCTTCTGCAGAACGACAGGTACCTGGTGTTGACCGCCCAGCTGTACGACACCAAGGAAATGGCAGCCACCGCCAAATTGAAAAAAGATAAAGCAGGCCAAAGGATGTCCCAAGACAGGATACGCATCATACAGCAAGGTTCGGACACGCCCACCTTTCGCTCATGACAGGTCAAGAACCATATTTGTTATTATTATCATTTATCGTTTTTTGTTTTTTTGTTCTTTTCCTAGAAATGAAACCCCTGGAGTCGCACCCGATGTTCAACCCGGCAATAAAGGTGGTGGACGCGCCCCCCAAAGAGAAGAAACCGCTTCCTGTTGCGGAGGAGAAGGACGACCTCAACCTCAAACTGTTTGACCAGGCTCCAGCCGCCCCGCCCCCACCAGTTAAAGGTACAGCGCCCGTTGGAACACACGGTGTTCCCCCATGAGTTCCTTGTGTGGGTCTGTATCCATTAGGGAACAAAAGGTATTATACAAGATGCAAGGAACCTCTCCATCCAATTTTGGGCACATTTTATGTAAAACTGATGAAAGTAAAGCAAAACTGAAAACGAGGAAATATCATGCCGTTAAATATGATTTATACTGTTTTCCGACAATATCTCCAAATAATAACTGACTTTATTTATTCCTAAATATTTTTTTGCCGGTTTTTGTTACCTAATAATTGGTCAAAACAAGCGCCAAGATGCTCAGTGACTTTTTCCAAAACGTTCGTCACCCCGCGGTCCTTTTTCGCAGAGGCCAAGAAGAACGAGCCAAAGGACGTGCGCAACTTTGACTACACGGCGCGCAGCTGGACGGGCAAGTCTCCCAAACAGTTCCTGATCGACTGGGTCCGCAAGAACCTGCCCAAGAGCCCCGCGCCAGCCTTCCACAAGGTCCCCGCCGGCAAGTACTGGAAGTGCAAGTACGTGTCTTCCAGACATTATTAAACGATTTAAAAAAAAAACTGAACAGAACTGCATGATCAGCGCCCCCCGTCCTCAGACTAACCCCGTTTTACCTCGTTCCCGCTCTCAGGGTGCGCGTCCAGAGACCGGACGACGTGCTGGAGGTCTGCCCGACCATCCTGACCGAGGACAGCATGCAGGCCCAACACCTGGGCGCCACCCTGGCTCTGTACACCCTGGTCAAAGGACAGGTAAAGCCTGGGACTTCTTGTGTTCACTGTGCAGAAGATCCACCCCCCATTAAATACATTGGCTTGTTTTACTTCTTCTCTTCTTTTTGTCCTCATATTTATTGTCCTTCTCCCTTTTTTCTTCTCTGATTTTCGCCTCCCTTTCTCTTGTCTGTTCTCCTTTTACTCCTCCATTCTTGTACTCCTCCGTCTCTCTTCTTCTTCGTCTCTCCGCTCCTCCCCTCTTCCTCCTCCAGTCGGTGCACCAGCTGCTGCCCTCCACCTACCGGGACGTGTGGCTGGAGTGGAAGGACCGCGACCAGCAGAAGCGGGACGAGAGCCGCACCGCCGCCAACAAGCCCCGCGACCAGTTCATCTCCCGCCTGCTCACCAGGCTCAAGCAGCAGCAGCAGAACCAGAACCAGAGCTCTGGCACCCCGTTCCCCGAGCCCAGGCCTGGCGGCGGTGGCGGCGGCGGCGGCGAGGAGGAGGATGAGCCGGAGGAGAGCTGGGAGAACCTGGCGGGGCTGGAGCTCGGAGACGCAGGGGATCAGAGCGACAAGGCGGAGGCCGGCGGCAGGAGGAAGGAGAAGGGAGGCGCGTGCGACGCGTCCAGGGAGCTGCTGCTGAGGCTGAGGAAATCCCCGCTGGCTCGCAGGCTCCAGGTAGTCGCCAGTTCGACTCCCAGCCCCGAAACGCGCTGGGTTCCATCCCCAATGTCAGCAGCCTAACCAGCAGGCATCTTATCAATTCTACTACTTAAGAAGAAATGCATTAAAACCCCCCCAAAAAACCTCTCTCCCTTCTAACCCCCTTCAAGGCGGAGCGGGAGCAGCTGCCGGTCTTCCAGCACCGGCAGCGGGTCTTGGATGCTCTGCAGCGCCACCGCGTGGTGGTGGTTGCCGGGGAGACGGGCAGCGGGAAGAGCACCCAGATCCCCCAGTTCCTCCTGGAGGAGATGCTGCTGCTGGCGACGGGGGACGACGGCGCGGCCCGGCCCTGCAACGTGGTGGTGACCCAGCCCCGCAGGATCTCGGCCATGAGCCTGGCCACCAGGGTGAACCAGGAGCTGGGCTGCGAGGACCCGCCGGGTTCAAAGGTCAGCGCTCAGGAAGATCAGAATCTTTTTCTTCTTCTTCTACGCTAAATGAATCCTTTTTTTGTTTATCTCTCTCGTATATTTTTGTACTACTTTGACTTTATTGAGTCCGCTTTAAACGTGTCACACGCGAATGTTTTTGGTTTCTTTTCCCAGATGTCGCTGTGTGGGTACCAGATCAGGATGGAGAACCGGTCGGGGGACGCCACCCGTCTGCTGTACTGCACCACGGGGGTCCTGCTCAGGAAACTCCAGCATGACCATCACCTCAACTCCCTCACGCACATCATAGTCGATGAGGTAGAGTAAAGTCATTTTCTTTAAGTCTTTCTTTGACTCTGGCTCACTTTTTTAAACGTACGCCGTGGCTCATCCACCTTGTCTTGTTGTCTTGTTGTTTTCTCCACAAACGTTGACTCTACTGGTTGGTCCACCAGGTGCACGAGCGCAGTGTGCAGTCAGACTTCCTGCTCACCATCCTGAAGGACGTGGTGATGCGGAGGGCCGACCTGCGCCTCGTGCTGATGAGCGCCACGGTGGACTGCACCAAGTTCTCCCGCTACTTCAACAACTGCCCCGTGGTCTCCATCCCCGGGAGGACCTTCCCCGTGGAGGTCAGGGGTCGCCTTGGCTCTCTCTCTGTCTCTTTCTCGCCCTCTCTCTTTCTTGCTCTCTCTCACTCTGTATTTCTTTTTCGTTACATTTCTTTTTTCTTTCTTTCTTCATTTTATGGAAGTCATGTCAATTGTATTTGTACCAATCTCTTCATCACTGCTGCAGTCTCAAAGGGGGCTTAGGATAGTAAGGATTTAGTTTATGTATTGCAAGATTATATGGATGGAGGGGGGGTTAAGTGTGTTGCGTCCCTGCTCTCAGGTGTTCCACCTGGAGGACATCGTGGAGCAGACAGGGTACGTGCTGGAGAAGGACTCTGAGTACAGCCAGAGGATTCTGGAGGATGAAGAGGAGGTCAACATCTCCGTCACCCAGAAAGGAGGCAAGATGTTGCAGCACCAGGTGAAGCCATATCTTCTCTTGAAGGTGTTCAGGATTTCAGTCTGACTGAATCTGTTCCTCACTGGAAGATGATAACAGTTAGAAATACGTTCCCTTCATTGACATGATGGCTCTCGTCCTGTGTTCGCCCAGGAGTTCCTGGTGAAGGATGCCAACGCCGGCTGGGATCTTGGCCCAGACCTGGACCACTTCAGCAGCAGGACACGCCACGTCCTGCAGTACATGAACCCCAACAAGATCAATGTGGAGCTCCTGCTGGACATCATAGACTACCTGGGTAAGCTGCTCTGTCATGTCTACAGTCATAGTTTGCCATGTTGCGCATTATCGTATGGACGCGTGGATGGTTTGAAATGTGTTCATTTTCGTGCATTGTTACCGTGTGTCTTCCACAGACAAATCTCCTCAGTTTTCCTCGATGGACGGAGCCATTCTTGTGTTCCTACCGGGCCTCGCTCACATCCAGCAGCTGTATGACCTGCTGTCCACCGACAAGAGGTTCAGGTCCAAGGACCGGTGAATACTCCTCTCTCTCCCTCTAAAACATCAGCCTCAAGACATTTCCACCAACATGGAGGAACTAAATGAAGAAGAAGAATAATGTATGACACAAGATGCATTGTCTGTCTTGTTTCAGGTATCGTCTGGTGGCACTTCATTCCACCCTCTCCTCTAAAGACCAAGCTTCGGCCTTCACAGTGCCCCCTGCAGGCATCAGGAAGGTACTACCGCTTGTGTTATTACTTGCAATGACAAGGAAATGCAGTGGATTGGATCACGGCAGCAGATGATCATGACCCGCTCTGTCTCTCTTTTAGATTGTGTTGTCCACGAACATTGCTGAGACAGGTGTGACTATTCCCGATGTGGTGTTTGTCATCGACAGCGGCAAGACCAAAGAAAACAAGTGAGAGGGGACAAATTCATTCATAAAATGAGTGGATTAATGAATGTTTACATCCATTTATGAATGATGATAAATCTCATGCTACAATGAATCCATGAAGATGTATGTCAGACATAACTAACCGATCATCACATTCCATGTAAATCCTCCTGTGTGTGTGTGTGTGTAATCCAGGTACCACGAAAGCAGTCAGATGAGTTCCCTGGTGGAGACGTTCGTTTCGAAGGCCAGTGCGCTCCAGCGGCAGGGCAGGGCGGGGCGAGTGAGGAACGGCTTCTGTTTCAGGCTCTACCCTAAGTTCAGGTATGCAGCTCCACCAGGGATGGGCCGGGCTGGGCTAAGACGACGGCGACAAACGCCGGGGGGGAGTATTTAAGCGGAAAGGAAGAGGTTTAACGTTCACCTTGTCACCATGATGTTCCTTGACTGCAGGTTTGATGCCTTCATGGATTACTCCATCCCAGAGATACTGAGGGTTCCTCTGGAAGAGCTCTGCCTCCATATTATGGTACACACACATGCACACACACACACACACACACACACACACACACACACACACACACAATATGGGATTAATAATTATCCACGAATAAATTAATATAAATAGAAATAAATTCACGATTTTGACTTTTGACTGAAAAGAAAAGCTCCTATTATGCTTCAGTTGTTCCCACTTATAAGTAACACATTGACAC
>OMNS01050105.1:4115-20660 GCA_900303225.1 Laemonema laureysi | reverse complement strand
ACATTTTAAACAACGCTGGTGATGTATTTTGTGTGAGGGGAGGAATTATCATAGCAGCCTAGCCTAGCTAGCCGATGCAGGCTATTTAGCTTCTAGCATTACTGCTCCCGGCTAGTAGCTATGGCTAGCACTAAACATCAAAGCGCACAATCGCTGCCGTGCTAACTCAAGGTAACTTTGAAATCACTGACCTGAAACATGTGACAGGCCATTGGCTGGCGCTGCTGCTGCTACGGTATCACTGGATGTTGGTTTTGTAAAGAAATGTCTAATGTCCATGGTAAGATGAAATGTTTGTTACACACCCTGAGGCTACTTGAACAAGACTGCTGTTCTGACAGACGTCAATGTTTAGAACACTGGGTGCATAATGTATCTGTTGGCGGAATTCTATTTTTGTAGTTGTGGCGTGTTGAAATAATAGCATTTAGGGAAATGAAGGTTGTTGTTGGCAATTTGTCCAGTAATATGTTTTAATGTAATGTATAGGGAACATGGTGTCAGGGTTGTCATAATTTTAAATGCTTAAAAAAGATCCGGGGCTTTTGAAGTGAGATTAGGGGCTTCAGTCCCAAAAGCCACCCCCCCACTCGTGCCTGCCCATAACCCCAGAGGGTCGTTGGGGCACCACAGACTGACAGAGTACCATCTGTTTACCAGCTCTCTCCATTCTTGTCTGTCCTCGGCAGCTCTCATTGCCTCACTGAGCTTCTAGTGAGTCCATTCTCTGATGTTATCTTCCCATCTTTTCTTTTGTCTCCCTCGTCTCCTGCCACCTTGTACGGTGCCTTGCAGGATGGTCTTTGCAAGGCCTGAGGATCTGGTGATGTGGCCGTACCGCCTCAGTTTTTGCTTTATAACGGTTCCCTGATGGTCTGCCAGGGCATCAGTCATGATGCGCTCCAGAAAGATGTTGAATAGGATAGGGGAGAGAAGGCATCCTTGGCACACTCCAATTGTTGACCTGAACCAGTCTCCAATGGCTCCGTTGTGGAGAACTGCACTGGTAGTTGTACAGGTGCTGAATGACTGACGAGGTTAGGGCTGATGTTGTATTTCCTCATGGTTGCCCACAGCGCAGCATGCCATACCCGGTCAAAGACTTTCTTGAAGTCCACAAACACGTGGTAAAGATGTTGATGCTGCAAGTATCTCTCACAGATGATTCTCAGTTTGAATATCTGTTCTGTGGTGCTCCACCCTGCCCTAAACCCAGCCTTTTCTTCCGCTATGATCAGTTCAGCTTGAGGTTTTAACCTATTCAGTATTATTTTCAGTAGGACTTTGCTGGGGTGGCTGATAAGACTGATGGTGCGGTAGTTCTGGCATATTTGAAGATCTGCATATTGGCATATTTGAAGATCTGCATATTTCGGAAGTGTGATGACGAGTGACTCGGTCGATGATGTAGGCCACTCACCACTCTGCCAGATTTTGTTGCAGAGGGTGGTGAGGATGTCGATCATGGCTTCTCCCCCTGCTTGTACGAGCTCTGCTGGGATGTTGTCCATTCTGGCTGCTTTTCCTTTTTTCAGTGATCAAACTGCTGTCTCAACTTCTTCACAGAGGTCCTCATCCTCAGTGGATTGAGGACATGTCAGGGCTGTTGGGTCTCCATTAGCCGCATGGTTATAGAGCTCAGAACAGTATTCTGTCCACCTGTCCAAGATCCTCCATTAGGCATTCACCGGTCTTGCTCTGGATTGCAGGGACTCTGGTCTGTTTTGCTCTTGTTAGCTCTTTCACAGTTTGATACGCCATCTTGGTGTTGTTGTTGGCCTTCAGGCTGCTATCTCTTGGCACTCCCCCTCTATCCCGTTCTGTTTTGCTAACTGCATGCCTTTCTTGACGCTTTTGTTGATTTCTCGGTAAGCGTCAGATCCTACAGGCAAGTTCTTACTCTTCTTCAAGGCTCTTCGCTTGTAACATAAGTTGAGCAGTTCATCAGTAACCCAAGGTTTCTCCGAGGATCTCGGTGGCTGTTTTGGTCACAAATGTGGTGGTCATGGTGTTGACATAAATTTCCTCTGCACCTAGGATGAGCAGTGGTGCAAACCTCCCTCCTATTGCTTTGAAGACTTCTGCTACCACAGGGTCACATAGTTTGTCCAGATTGAATTCATTCTAGTGCACTTAGAGCTTTTGATCTTCTTCAAGCGTAGGCGAAAGGACATGGACGCTCCCAATGTCTGCTTTTGGAAAGCTGCGTGTCCTGCCAGTGTTAACGCTTGATCGAAAGCACTTCTTGATCAAGATGTAATCAATCTGGTTGTGGTACTCTCCACCTGAGCTGTGCCAGGTCCATTGTCTAGAGGCCTTATGGGGGCCAAGTGTGTTCACCAGCAATCGGTTGTTGTATCTGGCAAACTCCAAAAGCCTTAGGCCTCTGTCGTTGGTTTCGTTGTTGCCGTATTTCGTTGTTGCCTATGTCAGTTGATGTTAAACCGAAGCCTTTCCAACGTCCAATGTCTCAACCCAGTCACCAAAAGAAAATGGCATTTGTACGTTTCTGCAAACCACGGATACGTTGAATCTCAGTTTCTGACCAAAAACACGTTTTATATAAGGTTATAACGTTATACTGTGTTTGTAACCACTCGAGGCGCTTTTGGTGTTTTGAGGAAATATCATGGGGGTCGGCTATAATAACAATTTTCTAATTGACTTTCGATTTTTTTTTTTTTTAATGGAAGCGATGAAAATGCATGTGAATTAAAAATGGAGTGGTTAAAATGGATGTGAAAAATGATGTGAGAAATGATCAAGTGATTTGAGAAACTTGATTGACATTTGATTAGAAACAGTGTTGCTCTGATAATCAACTGGCCTGTGTTACTGTCTACTGTCTACCATTAATCATTCAGAACATCCAACTGACATCTATCGACATCTATCGTTTGTTACTTCCGCCCAAAAAGTCAATCAAAAAAACATGCCAACTTGTCTTGCAGGCGAGTGAATGATGAATGTGGGAAAATGATGAAACATGTTTTCATCATATCACCACTGTTTTAATCAAATCGGCTTTAAATGAATCAAATCACTTGATTTCCATTTTTCATTTCACATCAATTTTTACCGCTTCATTTTTCAATACACATGCATTTTCATCACCTCCATTTTTTGTGAAAAATTATGCAGGCTAATAAAGGAGATAAGAAAGGAAGCGTTGAAGCACCCTATTAGCATTTAGAGAATTCCACCAGCTCTTATCATGGCTGCCACTGAGGTACTTCTGGGTCATTCATTCAGTTAGGAACCTTCCTAAGATAAAAAGACTATTGGACTGGTGCCCATGGAAGCAAGACATCAAGCTTGATTTCAATTGATTTCAACGAGGCACGTTTATTTGAAACTTAATTTATCTCATTCATACACGTCCAAAGGAAATCCAGTCAAACCCTAGCCTCAAGTTCCTGACAAGCTGCATGTTTATAAGGAATAGAGAACCAGATTAACAGTTCTTTCATTTATGAAGATGGAATCTATTTCAATTATCTCAATTATCAACCATACTATTGAGTGTCTGAGTAGACGGAAGATGTGTCATGTTTACCATTGAACACAAGTACAGTACGTCCTTTAGTTCCTCATGGTATAAAAGGTGCCTGTTTCTTTACTTCACAGGTGTGTTCCTGCTGCCTTACTGCATGTTAGCAGTGCTGTGCGGCGCCCCCCTGTTCTTAATGGAGAACGCGCTGGGCCAGTACACCCAGGAGGGAACCATCACCTGCTGGGAGAAGCTATGTCCGCTGGTCGAGGGTACGGCTGCTTCTCATGGCATTACACGGACGCTATACAGACATTTCTGCTGCGTATCTGAGCTTTGAAAGTTGTTGATGGGGTGGGGAGGCGGGGGATAAATCAGTCCCTGCATACCCTGTGTATGTATGTGACGAATAAACATCTTGAATCTTGAATCCCCTCCCTAAATCACAATACTAATAAGGATTGAGTATTAAGCCCACCCGCTCTGTGCTGTGTTAAAACAATATGATTCTAGTTCTACAAATATGAGGCGCCCTCCATGCGCTTTGATTCATTCATCTTTGTAGACGGTTTCATTTTGATCCAGACCTGATCCAGACTGGTTTACTCTTAGCTCACCAACAAACTGCAAAAATGATCACCCCTGGCAGGCACAATAGTCATTTAAAGGTGCTGTAGGTAAGAGTTGAGAGTTGTAAACAGAGAGCAGAAAATGGCAGGAGAACACAATACACAACCCCTGCCTCTCTGCTCCCTCCCTATGTTTCTCACCATTGAGAAGTGTTGAATCCACATGTAGCAATACTCCCTGCTACATGCCACTAAGTGGCTTTCTTTTGGGCTCCTCTGACCAGCGGGCACAGGTAGTGATGAGTAAAACCAGTTTATTGCAGCATTAAGAATGTTTGTAGGCAGAGCAGATGGTAGTCACCGACTACCACCGATGTCAGAGCTCCCCAGTGTGTGTGGTAGGGGCTGGTTTAAATACATACTTTATACTGGTTTTTATACAGCACCTTTAATCATGAAAACAAATGTATGTCGTTTTTGCAATGCGATGTAGTTCAGCTGTAGCTGTGATTAATACAACAATCTGTTCCCTCCTTAGGTATCGGCTATTCCATCATTGTGATCCAGATTTTTTCCACAATATATCTAGTTATACTGGCCTATTCACTCTTCTACCTCATCTACTCCTTTAACTCCCAGCTGCCCTGGGCGACCTGCAGCAACTACTGGAACACAGGTTGGTTTCTTTGCAGAAGTAGGCATATAACCTACTCTTAAGACATTTACAGTGTGTGTCTAGTTTATATGATATCCGGCAATCTGAATGAATATATGCAAAAGGTAAAAATAAAGATGAAGCATGATTACTAATTACTAGCTAAGACTGGCTTACAAATGTGATGTAAATTATCTTAGAGATTGAATCTCTCTCTCTCTCTCTCTCTCTCTCTCAGAGATAGTATCTATCTATCTATCTATCTATCTATCTATCTATCTATCTGTATATCTATTGGAGATATCCATTCCGATGCATTTACAAAGTTTTGTCATGTCAGAGGGTTGAAATTGACACGTGGGGATGTATTTTACTGTAAGGTAAGGCATAAAAAAGTTTGTACTATGATTCAATCGACAACAGATGCTTGTGTGGAGGTCACTGCTCCAAACATGACCAAGGAATACTATGCTAAACTGGGTGGCAACTCGACGTCTGAAACCCAGATCACTTCTGCAGTGACGGAGTTCTGGGAGTAAGTAAATAATGAAATACTCTTGCTAACTGGATACTGGGGTCTTTTATTATTGTGTTTCATCCTATGTTACCATTCTTTTGTAGATCGACCACATTATTATATTTTTTGAATTTGACCAATCCCGGCTCATTTTTTACCAATCAGGGCCTCTTTCCTGATTGGCTTGGGGAATCCGTCCATCTTGCCTGTCAATCACACATGTCCAATTGGGATGCAAGAAATGGCTATATAATTTTCAACATCTTGCATGGGTTATAGCACTTTTAGTGCTCATTGATGGTGAACCAGATGCATGCATTTGAATGCACCGATTACTTGCGGCACTCAGGAGGCGTGTGCTGTCCATATCTGGGGGTATGGAGGAGGTGGGGTCTGTCAGGTGGGAGCTGGGCTTCTGTCTCCTGGCTTGCTGGCTAGGCTGCTACTTCTGCATCTGGAAAGGAGTGCGATCGACTGGAAAGGTCAGTCAATTGTAATGTAGGGTTCGATTCCCCACCTGTGGTCCGATGGTGTACATGTCAGCTTTGTTCTTCACACAGTCACTGTTCTATCCAGAAAGGCAGTCCATACAAAAAAAATAAAATATGCTGTCATATAGGCTGTCAAAATGAACGTCATAATAATGCGTTACTGCAAAATAATGTTAACGCCACTCATTTTGACACATTAACGCAGGTACTGTAAGAAGTGTGAGTGATCTTTGATCTATACTGAAGTAATGGAACATATAGCAGTTGCACAATGAGTCTGTTTGTCAAGATGCATCATTTCTTGGGTTCAGTTTACTCTATAAATAGAGTGCACGTAGACTGTGTCATACTTGGCGCTCTACTTCCTAACTATTCCTTTCCCCATTCGTCGAACATTGAGTGGAAGACTATAATCCAAAGTAGTCGGGGTAGTGTCCCACCTTGCTGGATGTACGCATGCGCTGAAGTATTCACTCTGTTTAAATCTGTTGACTCCGGCACATGCACTGGAGTATTCACTGTCAGTTAAAATCTGTTGACTCTGTTGATCACAGTTGGCAAAGCAGGACAGTTTGAGTTTGCCATGTTATGATTGGACAATATTTTGTTGTTTTGTGTTGTTAATTGATTTTAAGCATATTTTGTCCAGTCACGTGTTGATAAGAGTATTAAAAACGTGGGAAATATTCCTTTACAGAAATTTTGGTTAATATTTGCAGCACAGTCCAAAAAACAAATAGAATCTAATAATTTTAACACAGCAAAGCACACAGAGCACAAATGTAGCGGGCTGTATTTTTTTGTTCCCTTCGTATTGGGCTCAATTCTATTTTGGACACGAAAATTGTAAAACATAATTTTACGTCCCTCCTGACATGGCCATGTGCTCTGGGCATGAGCCATCTTGCAGAAGTCCTTTTGGTTTTGACTTTATTCAGTTGCAGTTAGTGTGCAAGTTGTTATTTGTTGTTACAAGGATTCATACATGACATGCTATTGTAGAAGCCTTTGCATGCATTTCTCATTTTAACAGGGTTTCCTTCGTAAATCATTTCCGGATATGACTGACTATGAATTAAAGGGTCTCATGTTTCAACAAACACTCTGTCTGTGCCTAGTCTCAGTCTGTGCCTAACTTGAATCTCTAGAAATATATCAGGCACTGGTGTCCCTCTTGTGTTAAATGGATCAGATGCAGGTTTTGATTACAATTACACAGCACGAGTTGACACATATTTTGCATTAAAGTACACATAAACTAACTCCAACTCAAAGAAGGAATTAAAAAAAAAAAACATCTCTGAGCCAGTGCTGTCACCAGAGTAACCAATGCTCACTGGAGGCAATGTGGTGCCTGTTAAAGTGACCACTATCCTTATGCTGAGCATGCCCACAATGGAAAGTGTTGTGGGACTTGGCATTAAGAGTCCTTGGTAAGGTGTTTGACAATGAGACCCCACAGTGTTATTATACTCCTTGGGGCCTGTTAGACATCTTTGGTAGGAAAAGTCCTGAGCTGTCCAACTGACTTTACCCAGTATAATATTGTGGGTATTCATGTCCAGTTTATTGTTTCCACTGTGTGTGTGTGTGTGTGTGTGTGTGTGTGTTTGTGTGTGTGTGTGTGTGTGTAGGTTGTGTATGTCACAGCTGTGTTCCCCTATGTGATGCTGGCCATCCTGCTGGTCAGGGGCTTGACTCTACCAGGAGCCTTGCAGGGTGTGGTCTACTACCTGAAACCAGACTTCACCCGCCTCACACACCTGCAGGTATGACTATACCACTTAAACCACAGCATTGTTGAATATCAACATTAAAAACTACGGTCGAACATCGACCAGATGTTTCAATGACAACCCAAACACAACATTCTCATAGCATGATGAAGAATATTTTGTGTTCAGCTGAGATCAATAAAACCCAATAATATTATAGATAAAGATATAGATAAAGTAACTAATCTCTAATCATTGTTGTTAACTTGGTAAGTGCTTACAACGTACATATACTCCTCCTGCTATAATGGAGAGTGTGTCATCTGTCATGTTGTCATGTTGGCTGGGCTCCAAGCAAACAATGACCCCCTTTACACCTGGCATTAACTTGCGTTTTGACAATTTGTTATGAAAATGCAAATGTGTTGATGAAGAGACGATGGTTGGTCATAATCAGTGATTTAAAAAATAAGTTCTGTGTGAAACCGGGTGGATCATGGGTGGTAGAAGTATTGATGTAGCCATGCATGCGTGTATCTGGTGAATCAGGTGTGGATCGAGGCTGGGGCCCAGGTGTTCTACTCCTACGGTGTGGCCGCAGGCACCATCAACACCCTGGGGAGCTATAACAAAATGAACAATAACTGTTACAAGTAAGATGAAAGATGAAACTCGCAATTATAATACTAATAGGAGTCAACCTGTGTCTTGTAAAAGTGAACCTGTCTTGTAAATTGACATTTGAATGAATGTGTAATGATTTGTACAAATGCATACTCACGAATCCAAGTTCGAGCCAAGCATTAGTTGCAATAAGACTCAAGTCTGAAATCTAAAATTGGCTTGTGAACTGTTGAATCAGCATTTGTGGATCAAGTGACATGCGTGCATTCATTGATATAGTTTTCAGACAATCTCTTTTTCTCTTTTTAATTTTGAAACTAATTTCACTGGGTTTCGGATGTGCGATTCACACTCTGCTAACTACCGATCGATGCATGTCTACTGAGGTTTCTTCTTCGGTGGTGGAGTGGAGCAACTCAACTCTGTGCTTACGGAACGCTGAAGTACCTCAATCTTCACTTAACTATGTACCGGGCAGTTTAGCTAGCAGTATTTGCTGGAGTAGTAAACTAATAGTTTCATTATATAGGAGTCTGTGGATGGGGTAGCGACTGCAATCGTCTCATTCTCGGTGCTAACCCACAACCTAACAAAATATTGTGTATTAACTATATATATATATATATATATATATATACTGTATATAATATTTGTTTTTTTCAAAATAAAAATGAAATAAAATGTTTTTCTAGTGCAATCTACTGCTAGCTAAACTGCCCAGTACATAGTTAAGCAATATTACACTAGTATGTTTTACCGTTATTATGGTCAAGGCCAAGGTACTTGGGCCGAGTTGAGTTGCTCCACTCAACCACCAAAGAAGAAACCTTAATAGACACGCATCTAACGCTAGTGAAGAATGAGAATTGCACATCTGAAACACTGTGAAATTTGTTTCAAAATTCAAAAGAGAAAAAGAGATTGTCTCAAAACAATGTCAATGAATGCACGCGTGTCACTTGATTCACAAATGTAAATTCAACATTTCACAAGCCAATTTTAGATTTGAGACTTGAGTCTTATTGCAACTAGTGCATATGGACGAAGGAAAAAAATATAAATTTTGTGGCAAAATGTAGAACTCAAATTCCTAAATATGTATGCATTTGTACAAATCATTGCACATTCACTCAAATGTCAATTGTGTCAAAGGCACAAGTTGACGCCTATTAGTATTAATAATTATGAGACAAACCTCTGTCCACAATATTTCTAAGCCAATAGTGCCACAAATATTTCAAAAAAGAAATATTTGTGGCACTATTGGCTTAGAAATGGCAAATACATTTGTAAAGTAGGGCTCTGCTCCAAAACACTATGCAATCACATTCATGTGTGATGATAGGCCAAGGTGAGAGTACACATATTGGTCCTACAGGTTGACTCTGTGCTTTGCATTGTCTTTATCAGGGACAGTCTTTGGCTATGTGCACTGAACAGCGGCACTAGTTTCATTGCTGGGTTTGCTGTGTTCTCAATCCTGGGATTCATGGCCCACCAACAGGGAGTCTCCATGGACAATGTGGTGGAATCTGGTAGACTATCTGTTTTATTTTCATGTGTGGCAGAGCTGAACATAAACCATAGATATCCTCCAAACCATTAAGCAAAGATAGCCAGTCACTGCTGAACGCATTCGATCCTAAGGGAACGCAGTCGATTCTAACTGAACGCAGTCGATCCTAACTGAACGTGTGATAGAAATGACCTTGCATATGAAGCTTCATTGGTCAACAATCATTGGTCCGTTAGTCTTGGTTTCGCTAGCTGTGGTAATCTTAAAGTGTGTGTGTGTGTGTGTGTGTGTGTGCATGTGTGTGTGTATAGGCCCTGGTTTAGCGTTCATAGCATTTCCACAAGCTGTGGCTATGATGCCTGTTCCTCAGCTGTGGGCGATCTGCTTCTTCGTCATGCTCATCATGCTGGGCCTGGACACACTGGTGAGAATGAGAACTGCAAACACAGCAGCTACAGGCATATACTTTATATGAACTACATATTGTTTATATAAGCTTTGAAATTGGCGTGTCCTCAAAGGCTGTCGGACTGCTGTCAAAACCTGTGTTTACTGTGCACTAACAGCAGTAGTCGCCTGACCTGCCTCCCGTCTCTCAGTTTGTAGGCCTGGAGACCATTTTGTCCAGCATCAGCGACAAGTTCCCCGGGCAGATGAGGCAGCCGTGGCGCAGGGAAATCTTCCTCGCAGTCTTCTGTCTCATCACCTTCCTCCTACAGATTCCACTCATCACCGAGGCATGGACCCTTCATAGACTCTTTTTACAGTGGTGTTATCGTAGGACAAACACAGGTGTCCCTAATACTAATTATGGGTCTGCTCCTTTTATTTAACAGAACACAGGTAGTAGACTTGTCTTCACTAGTTTAGTGTACTAGGGACACGGCAGAGCAAATCTAACAGACCTCTGTTAGACCCTGTGTTATTATTAATAATAATAATAATAACATGTTTTATTTTGTTGTTACAGGGAGGAATCTATGTGTTCCAGCTTCTTGACTACTATGGTTGCAACGGAGCGTGTCTCGTCTGCATCGCCCTGGCCGAGTGTGTCGCTGTTGGCTGGGCCTTTGGTCTGCTTTACCTTCCTAGCTTACCTGTTAAACTAGTGATTAATAATGATTGTAATAATATTATAATTTTTTAACCTTTAATATAATAATTTTAACCTTTATTTATCCATGGAGAAAAAACGCCACTGAGATTAATCTCTTCTTCGAGGGCACTGGCCAAGGCAGGCAGCAGCAGTCAACAATATGAAGTTTCAGATAGACAACAATCAACATTCAATTTTGCACAATAAATAATAATGAAGTCATTTTTGAAGATTTGAAGACATTCATTTGATACTAGGCTCATCAGTTCAGACTGCAAAGTGTTCCTGGTGTACGGTGCAAAGAAGCTACATGCCCCTTTTCCTGCTTACGAAATGTAAAGATGTTACGAAATGTTCGTACGAAATGTAGAGACAGATAGCTGGACAAGGTCCCGGGAACGCTATCCAGTATCTTTTAAAAATATAAGAAGGCAAGAGGCCAACAGTAGCCTTCTACAAGGCAGTCTACGCATGGCTAGTACACATAATAATAATAATAATAATAATAATAATAATAATAATAATAATAATAATAATAATAATAATAATAATAATAATAACAACAATAATGATGATGATAACGATAATAAAAATAATGTAAGAAGACGCCAGTGGCTGAGTCAGTCTATACATGGCTAGTGCAGGCCAGCCTACCCTGGAATATTAAGTGCAGTGCTATAATAATAATAATAATAATAATAATAAGTAATTGGATTTATATTACGCTTTCCTTAGTATCCAAAGACGCTTTAGGAAAAACAAGAAAAACCAACTTGCTCATTTTAGCGTTTCATATCATAAAACAAGCGTGTTCTGTGTCCGACAGGTGCTGACAGGATGTGTGACACCATCAAAGGCATGAGCGGACAGAGGCCGTGCCTTCTCTTCAAACTCTGCTGGCGCTACATCACCCCCCTGCTCTGCCTGGTAAGACACACTACTACCAAGTAATTCCTGATCGCTCCTTGCAGAGGGACAGGCTCTAGCCGATGGGCTGCACAAGCCCATCATGTCCGTTGCAGTGTACATATACAGTACCATTCTGTGAACCTGGGAACACACAAGAAGAAACTTTTACAATCGTCACCGCCTCTATAAAGACTGGGCAGCACCACATGCTTACCGACTCACAGATTACAGGGGTGGGTGCTGTCGTTAACCGAACCAAACTCCAGAATCCCATCCAGATCGGTCCCGATTCCGGTCGTAAATATGAAACATGTTTGATATTTACAGCGGTTCAGACTGGCTTCAGGCTCCCATCAGGAGGCTACAGATTTGAATCCTGAACTCCTGCACACTACTACAAGATAACGCATCGACTGTCCAGAGTGACCTGCTCTATTTTGCGCAGACTAGTGCAGACTAGAGTGTGCTTATGGTTGGGGACACATTTTTCTTGTAGACAGATAAGGTCTAAGTTTCAGGTCCCACGGAATGCACCTCAAGGCAATACGACATAACATAACTCTAAACAACCCAGAGATGATCTCTAGCCAATATAGTATACATGACACATCATCGCCAGCCCAAATATACACTGTCTATTCAAGTTCAGGTTCAACCATGCAAACATAACAGATGCAAGGCTGTACACATTATACTCACATTGGCCTTCGTGAAATGGTGGAGGTGAGATAACATTCAATGACATTCAGTTCATGACTGACCTGGAGTAGGGCAGGGGTCAGGAAGCTCTGGTTCCAGAGCCTGTTTGGCCCTCAGTGACTGCATATGGCTGACAAGCAAGGCTGAACATGGAACTGGATTTTCCACAAAATATTTTATAAATGTCTTGCTGGAATACAAACCTAAAAAATTCTAAAAAATTCTTCAAGCAAGGGTTCCAGATCAAATTCAGCAATATGTATCATAATGTACAATCAGAGTAGATGCCAGAAAATGCCAGAAAAAGGAAATATGATATCATTCTCTTCTCAAGTATCATTCTCTCCAGCCTAAATGGTCATGTCTAATTTGCGATGAATTAATATCTTCCCTAAAAGAGTTGAATGATAATTCTTAACTCTTCTTTGGTTCTTCTAAGACTAAAGTAATACAATGTTTTATGGCTCTGCCAAAAGGTTCCCGACACCTAGAGTAGGAGATCATTAAATGACGAGCAAAGACACATCACTTTCATCGATTTATAAAAATACATATGCATTTAGACATTTTATCAATAATATTTTATATTGGCCAACCATACTTGCTGATAAACAACAGTTGATTGGCACAATTGACATGTTTCTGCTTATGTCCAGTAATTTAGAAGCTGCGTTATAATTTATATATATTTTTTGGTTCATAATACAGTAACAAGCTTTTCCCCTTCAGGTTAGCTTCATTAACTTTCTTGTGGATTACGAACCGCTGATGTCCAACCGGGCCAACAGGTACCCTTGGTGGGCCTATGGTCTGGGATGGGTCCTGACCCTTTCCTCTGTCCTCATGATGCCTCTATGGGTGATACTGAACCTATGTCGCACAAAAGGTAGCCTTCGCCAGGTAAGTTAACTGTTTCCTATAACACAACAATGCAATAACCCTATTTCATTTTTTTCAGTCTGGCCTCACTCCTGTTGAAACCAACTTTCAAAACCCAAAAAGTGGATGGACCAATCAGCACTAGGGAGAGGGAGTTTTAGTTGATAACGAAGCAAGTGTGTTGTTGCAACTGTGCTGCATAACTTCAAAAACAGTTGCGCCATTCGACAAAAGCAATTTAGCAATTGAGCAATGGAAACCATGTAATCTGAAATAGACATAATAACAATGTTATTTTGAAGGCTGAAGGAGATGTTTTGACTTGCTTCCAAATGGATTCGGCAACAGCGAAAAACAGCGTGAGGCTGCACCCATATGTGGAAATATGTGCCCAGTTAATGTCTGACATGCTTTGCATAAATTTATTTTTACTATTATGGTGGAGCTTTTTGTTGTTTTTGTTACTCATTCTTACTCTTTTATTGACCCTTTTCTTCCCTGTACCCGATAGCGCCTGTCCATCCTCTGTCGGCCTGTAGAGGGCGCCACATACAGCACACGGCATGAGCATACAGCAGGGCTTCCAGACCAAACCGAGATGTCCTTATCTGGTCTGCAATGAAGTTCACCCCTAAGTATTGCGGAATTTATAGGGTATTTATTACAGGGGGGACATGTCCCCAACACATTTTGCAACGATATATTTGCCCCCCTCCCATCCCTTTTACCAGTTTTATACTTCATTTTTGATACATAACAAGACGATTGCTCTTGGTTTACCAAGCATATGATTCAAACCCATTTTCAAAAATGTTAAATAATAATTAATCCTAATAATAAATTCATAGTAATTGTAAAAAAAAAAAGGAATGAAAGCAATGTTTATGGAGGTTGTGCTCTGTTTTCAAATGCACAGTTTTAGCCTTGTTTTAGCCGGTTTTCAGTTGCTCATTTATTTAAAATACAACCCCACCTAGCAACCCTAATAGTTGCCGACTGTCTATGTTGCCGGCATTTTGTCATTGAAACTCTATCAGAATCTGCAGTGAAGAAAAACAGATTGAATGTCCTTTGGATCAACTCCAAAAAGGAAGAAGGAAAATGATAACATCATTAGTACTAATTATTAGAGTGAACAAGAGGTCCACTGTTACAGTTGACCTCCAAAAGGATGGAAGTTCCTCAGTGATCAGTGTGACCCTAATCAAAATTCAAATTGTGTCTCAGGTATTGATGTCAAATTTGGCCAAATATCAAATATCTATATAAAATGACTAGGACTGGATGACTGTAGGCTAAGTACTGTATGTCATTTTCATTACCTGTCACACCAAATGTGCATCCCTGCTCCTGAGGCTTGGGCATGCTATAGTTTGTATAGTACATCTAAAGTATATGTATTGTATACTGTAGTTTACTGTCATAGATGTACCTATCCACCGCTAAGCCCATCGAACAGTTTTGGTATTGGAGCTTGTTACAAAAGGAACAAGGGAAATAAAATATGAATTTGTGAATTGGATTGGAACATGTTGTTTCATGTACTTTTTGAAACTTTTTATAACTCTCAATCAATAATTTTATTCAGGATGGGTTGATTCATGTATTTCTACCTAATACACTTGTTACAAAAGTTTTTTTTATTTTTTTTTTATTGTATATATTGTGTCCTTGTGTTCTGTTTTTCAAGGCTCCTGGTTTGCAGTTCTGTTTTGTTTTTGTAATCAATCCATGAATCACAGCTAGGCATTTATGGAAATATATTCTCTCTCAAATTTGGGGCAACTCCACAAGCATCATTTTGATTTGCATGCTACGTTAATATGGCCATGTGATTGTACAGGGTTGGCTGTTACAGGTACATCAAGGTTTGTATGTCAAGGTATGTCTCTCAAAGAAAGAGAGCAGTTAGAAATCTAGCAGGCCTATGTATCTAGTATGCATGTGTATGTCTTCATACAGGTAGTCTATGTATATTGTTCAGAATTTATGAAAATGAGCTTCCAGACACTGATGATCATGACAAACATTTTAAAAATAAATATTATGTTCCACAATAAGTCTGTATATATGAATTGTTATTGGTCAACAGTCTTATTTTGTTACAAAAACAAAAATATAGTTTTTATATATTAAGTACCACATTTTCTCGCACGATCAATGGATTTTCTTGTTATGCATGCATTGCGTTTGCAATGCAACTGCGCTATTTTACGCAGCAGCAACGGTCATGAAATCAAACGACTCAGTTTTCCGGACACATGGTCCCTATGTAGGCGTGTTCAGTCCGCTGATGTAAACAGAAAATATCCTACGTCTGATCCCCACGGATAAGTGACAGGCGGAACTCGTGACATTGCGCCTACATTTTCATATATTCGCAACGTTTTAATATGTGTTAAAGCGCAGCAGTCCGAAACTATGGACTTCTATATTAATCTAAAGGTGAATTTCAGGGGGAATGCGAAGAATTTTCTCCTGTCGGGTTCCGACACCAAGAGCTGGGAGACCATGGAGGCCATGGTGAGCTGGGAGGGGGTCAGATGAATGCGTTGCTGTGCTAACCTTTTGCATTTTTATACAACACCGATTTTACCCATAAAGTTCCTCCCACCAAGCTATCTGTCTAGAGCAGACTTGCATGTCTGGCATTTTTTGGAAGCCGAATGGATCGGTTTAATGAATGGTGATGTTTCGCTATGCCGTCTCATCGACAGGATTTGACGATGGATATTAGTTGTACAGTGCCGTATTGCTTTACCACACTAACGCGTCCTTAATAACAGGTCATTTATGTTATGTCGTCTGATCTTCACTCTATTTGAAAAGCCGTAGCTAAGACAGTGCTGGATATATGCCCTTTTAAAAAAAAATAAACTGAAATCAAATTGGCCTGCTCTTTTCCCAGCTAGATAATGTAGCAGTTGATAGTAAACATAATGAGAGACTTGGAGAAGGAGAATGAGGGTTGAAGGTTAGGACTGGTGATGGGAATAGTAAAAGCATTAGCTGATGTACAACACTTGACAAAGACATTTATTTTGAGTCTATGAGGGCACATTTGGCTCCTTTCACGACCACAGTGAAGACATTAATTTCGCTGAGTGCCACTGAATCTCAGACATTTCTCTGCGTTGCAGTTCTTTACCAGTGAAGTCATGCAAGTGATAAGGCATAATAGTGGGACAGTAATGTTCTGTTATTATTATAATTCATGACATTTGAGGCAATGAAGGAAACCAAAATAAATGTGTTAATGTAAGCATTATTTTTTAATTTCTAGAATACTATCATGGTGAAAATGTACCTCTGAAGTGGCACTGGAAATCACAACATTTGAGGAAAATATTGTAATAATCCAATGTTGAATTATCTTAGAAACTAG
>OMNS01050102.1:0-10060 GCA_900303225.1 Laemonema laureysi | reverse complement strand
CGCCGGTGGGGGGGGGGGGGGAGATGGAGGGGGGGGGGGGGGGGGGGGGGGATTTGAGTGTCTGATCTTTTGGTGCATGCGCAGAATTAACAAGCCTACCTGAAACCCTATTAGTGTTTACATGGACAATAGTAACGGCTATACTTGTGTTGTAATCGGTTTTCGCTGCGGGGAGAAACCAGGTTTTGTAACCGGGCTTCTAGTATGCATGTAGACATGCTTGGCTGTCAACAAAATCAAGTCCACCCCCAATATAGTCTCGTCCCATGTTTACTCATTGTCAGCGGCCATTGCGTCTTTGAGGTGACACCCAATGGCGTAATTTGACCCAACCAGTCACCCAAATCATATTTTTGACGTGTTCCCTGATTACGTTGCCAGGGTTCCTATACAAAATAAAGAATAAAAACCTTTTTTATTCTGACAGGAAATGTAATTATTTCTATATAGAAAATGATTTGCCGGCCGCCAAAAAATGATTCCAGACCACCAAAAGACAATTGAGAAAACGGCAAAAACATACGAATACATTTCTTCCAACGTAACCAGTTTAGTCAGCTGAAAGCGTGTATACATTATATGGCTCCCCGTCTAGCCAAAATTCACATACGAATGTGTAAATGCACAACAAAATGTGCTATAAATCAGAGAAAACACTATATGTATGTATCACTTTTGAAGTCTTTGTTTAAATCCCTTGCTCCCTTGTCAATGTAATCCGATATAAGTTTGATTGTATGCTTTATCGAAATAAAGTACTAAATAGTCTGAATGAATGCGCTAATATACAACACTTGCCCCCCTCTGGTGTTGCCTTGCTGTTGGTGTCCGACAAAGTAAACATCAGTACTAATCTAATGATTTTGAGACGATAAATACGCTTTTATAATTTAATTTTTGTGACTGATTTCATCCCATTCAAGACCGTCAGTGGTCTTGGAATTAAATCCCACACAACTGCACACAGTCATGTTATCCAAAGCAACCTATATTCATGTACCACAGTGCAAGTACATTGGCTTGTAGCGCCGCCTGCGATCAAGATTAATGATCACTACATATAACAGTGATAATTATAATAATTAGGTGTATGAATGTAGTTTACCACTATGGATGCAATTGGAGGACCGTTGAGAAACGTAAAGAGGCTATTACCTCCGTCGTTTCCTACAATATGTACAGTGACCATGGTGACCAAGATACCTGACTGATTGGTTAAAGTGATTTATTCGTAGGCTACAGTACAAAAATCGACCTTGGTGCGATAGAAATGAATGTTGCCTGGACAATGGACAATCGCGCTCAATGTAGAAGGACCTTTAGGCATAGACCATTGCTGATGATTATGAATGAATAACCACATCATACTGGAACGTCTTTTCACATAACCTAGCAGTATAATCTATAGCGGAGCATATAAAACGGCCTATGATCACGTTTATAGTCTACCGTTGCAGGTCCTTGTTTAACAGCAAGGTGTCATTAAAGTCTACGTTGACGAGAGTGAACCGACAAGCGTAATATGTAATACAATATATTTGTTTAATATGAAACACTGAATTCCATCTTCCATTGGGAGCACTAGGGGAATTCTCTGTGGCCTGGCAAGCCGAGTGTCACGTCGGTGTTAAAAATGCTACATGAAATGGGTAAATCAAAGAGAAAACAACACAGGGTAATGTGATAAATACCAGAGTTTTATGACAGAATTCTAAAACGAACAGGTAACAAAGGTCAATGAATATATTCATGTTCAACATTTATATTTAATGTGCACTTTCCTCCATTTTTCTCTTTTTAGCGGCCGAGATTTTCCTTTGTTTTTTTTCTGTGGAATAATTTTGGTGCCCACCAAATTTTAAAAAATGTCCATATAGTAATAATGATATTCCCCCAACGTCAGAATAAAGGGTGTGCTTGATTTCGTATCGGAACCCACCAGAGTCGATGCTGCTAAACCTGCTACTAAAACAAATCGGACACATAATCCTTAATATAGTGACAAATCAGCTCAACTGATTCAGAAAATCCTTTCAATTATTTAGAGCACATTATAATTTAGTATTTTAACGTACTGGTCGTGCTTTCTCCAGCCTGCGCCTCCACAGCGCCATGCGGGAGTGTTTTGCAGACTCTAGTCGTACAAACCCCAACCAGTCTAGGACCCCCGATCATACATTCAAATGTCATGTAAAAAAAATCCAAGGGGAAACATTGATTTCCTCTACAGGTAACAAAGGTCAATGAATCCGAGCAACCATTGGGGGAAAAACTACAGCAACACAGCAAGGTGTTCACCAGCCCAGACGAGGCACCGAGGTGGTCCCTTACCGTGTCCTGGCCATGACGTTGTTCTTCTTGGGCTGTTGGTTCACCGGACTGGCCACCGTGTTACCGCTCTTTATGGAGCCCTTCCTGGCCAGCTCTCGCTGTTTCTCTGACAAAGACATGAGCGCAAAGAAGCAGCAAGGATGTTAGGACGGTTCTGCCTGGGCTTCCAAAGCACAAACACATGGGGGGACATGCAAAATATTGGCACAGGATGCTAAACCTCCCCACGTTTTAGGATGGCTTCACAAAAACCAAAAGGGAGAGACGGACAAATCGGCGTTCAGTTGAGTACCGTCGCGCAAAACGCCTGCTTTCTCAGATCGTCAAAATCAATGACTCGACACGAGTGGACTCTCAGAACGGTCAGGCAAGGCCGGGCCGATGAACATGCGTGTCATCAGTAATCGATTTACAACAGTAGGGGACACTTCATCAGGGAGTGAGACGGCTGCACAATGTTAGTTTAGAACCTACCCCTTATAAAAATGGGTAAAGAAAACGCATTGATCACATATCTGATGTATAACAATCGCCTCCGTCTTAGTAGATCGATTTCGCTACACCAAAGACTTTCATTTTCCGTGCCTGTATCCGACACCAACAGCACATTGCTCTTTCAAAAGTGAGTGCTTCTCGCTGTTTGTTGTTTCATCTTGAAAGGTCTGCTTGAAGACAAAGTTGTTTGGCAGGACGAGTCATCACAAAAGGCACAACATTGTACCTGTATAGTAGTTATCCACAAGTGGAAAACTTGTGGGAAAACTAAGGGTTTCGCTCACTTGATGACAGACATTTTCGAATAGCCTAGTCTTTTTAATTAGCCATAATTACAAAATGGCGTTGCTGAATTTCATTTGAAAAACATAATTTAGGGTTAGAAACTAAAATATTCATGATTCCCAAGGCCCAATTATAAAGCAGTGACGACGCCGAAATGTAACTCAGATGTGTTGCATGGCAGTTTTAAATGGTTGTTTAGGTTGTATGTTTCACATTATGCTTGTCATTCATCATTCATTACAAGACGCAGACAAGGCCGCACATGCGTTGAACTCACCTATTTTCATCTGCAAGGGAGACGGTTTGTAGTTGATGGTGACGGGCTCCGCCTCCCGGGGGTCTGAATCTGCCTCGGAGGAGGCTGTGGACGAGGCTGGGTCCTGGGATCAGATGAGCACGATGATGCACGCGTGTCAATTACTATCATGTCAATACAATATCCCTCCCTTACCTCACAGAGAAGTTAAGAACACAAGACCTGCACTATAGTTTAACAACTGACAGTACGATTACTATCGTGTGAATTTGCAGATGCTTGTATCCAAAGTGTCATTACTGAGCAGGGGTGGCTAAAGGACGCCTACATGTAGCCTGCGGACATTGGGCTTTGAACCTATAAACTTTCGGCTGGAAGTCAAACACCCTAACCATCAGACTGTCTTCCTATATAGGCCTGCATTAAATATTGTTGTGTATATAGGAAGATAGTCTGATGGGTTATGTTGAACAATATGACACATGGAACAATTATACTACACAGCTTGTACAAGAACAAATAGCCGTAGTTGTAAAACATTTTTTTTTTTTGTTACTCATCAATTTTGTCGGCTCTACCCAGGGGGGAAAAAGTAATGTCCAATCCCATGGAGATGAGAGATGAATGTGAACTCAGGCAGTGCTCATGGCAGGCAAACGGTCTCTGAGGCCAGAGGGGTTTGGATTCTACTGATCAAGTGGAATTGATTGATTCTAGTGGCGCCATGCTGCCTCGGGGAGCAGGTGCCGTCAGGCGCAGCCTACTGCAGAATGGAGCACGGCCACACTCTCCGTTCGATTACCAAATAGGCTTCTAAAAAAACCCGGAGACGATCGTCTAGAAAGGAACAGACATTAAATCCGATAAGTCATCCCTGAACTGCTGAAATTGTATCCGAAGCGAAGGATAACTTAATGATGCTTGGGATGTGGCTGAAACCATGGTTGTTTTCCCCAGACATGGATGCTGCTACGCAGCACACCCGACGCAGCTTCTGAGCATCCGATCTTTAAATTTAAATACATCGCATTCACCACTTACAATGTTCTACATGTTCTTTAATCCGAAAGGAAAACAGACTTTAACAATTATACATGATCAAACATGGGAGGTGATGGTGGACGTTGAACGTATAAAAGCATAACATAGGCCTCGTTCAACCTCAATAAACCATACCAGGAATGGGAGAGGCAATCTATATATAGGCCCATAAATGTTAACTATTTTTGTAATTTTTGATATAAAAATATGGCACGGCAATACATGTCTGACTCACAAGAGGCTGCATCTCGGACTGCATCTCCGCCTCTTGGACGGCACTCGGTACTTGAAATCTATCTATTTCTTCCATCATTTTGGCGACGCGAAATGATTCCTCTCCTTCTACAGACTAATGATCGCTTACGTGCGTGACAATGAATATAGATATATACTTGAGATTTTTTTCGGTTTTCTCAGATTTGTAACGGTCTCCGTGAATCCTCTGTTTTGAGCCTCATCCCAGCAGGCGGTGTAACGTTTCTGATCAGTAGGTGACATCCACCCACTTCCGGGTGTGGACCAGTCTAGCCAGCTGGGCTTGCGAGTAAATCACGTAATATCGTTCCACAGTGGTCTGATCATGAGGGAACACAATACGGCTATAAGAAAAACAAGCACTGACTTGGCAAAGTACAAGTTGAAAAACAAGGATTGGCTTGGCAAAGTAGGCTACAAGAAGAAAAACAACGACTGACTTTGCTGTTCATTTGTGAAACCCGATTGAAAAAAAATAAGAAATATTTGGAGCAACAATAGTCTGGATGTAATTGCTGGAATGCTAGATGATTGGAATAAGACAAAACAGCTGAAACATGATTCGAACTGGGTATCGGGAGTTATAGTTGTCAAACATAAATGTTTATCAATTCTTTTTTCGTCATCCAAAACAGTGATTCAAAACAGTCAACACGTCGTCCTTACAAATACGTACCAGCAGAGGGCAGCAACGCCACGTTTCAAAAGCCGACCACCCACAACCAGCAGCTACACGTTAATTCACAAGCACCCGTAATCTGTGCCAACAGATGGCAATAACACCACCAAATAAGAAACAGGCCTACGGACAGGATTTGAATGGAGGGTGCAGTTAAATCTAAATTGAAAACGAGGGTCTATTTGGGTCATAGCTATGGCATATGTATGCAGTTTGGCAGGGTGTTTGAGTGGTGTTTTTGCATAGGCCTAACCAGGGGCGCCGGAACTAGGGGGGCCAGTGGGCCACTTTTCTCTCCTTCTCCCGCATGTTTTTAAGCCGCAAATCACTGCATCACAAATGTCCCTATATTGCAATACTTACGGTAAAAGAAGCGTCAATCATTTTTGTCCACTCTAACAGCACAGTCACACCAAAAAATTCATGAGCAGCAAAAGTTTTCAAGCTAGCGGCAAGGAGCGGTGGTCACCATAGCAGCAGTAAGTGGCGTGATGTCCACGTCTTGAGCAACGAGGAGAGTTTAAGTAATTTTAACTTTCAGTTAAAAGTACGCTAGAATTACGCTAATTTGATGCCACAAATTAGCGGCGTCGTCGCTGAAGCGGCAACCAATAGCAGAGCTGAATTGTATTTTCTCCTCTTCACGCTACTTTCTAGCGAACATGAAGGAGAAACTATTTGTTGATGTCTCCGCCTTCCTGGAGCTTTAATCAGTGTTTTTTTGTCTACCGGGACACCAACATAGACGCAAACACAAATGTGGTCTTCATTTCCCTTTGTTGTATTGTGTACCGAGAGTGGAGAACCTAGGTCACAATCCCTTGTGTGTGGAAACATACGAGGCAAAGGATGTGATTCTGATTTGATTATTAGATTAGATTCAACTTTGATTCCAACGGTGTTGCCGTGCATGCAATGGCCGAAGGTCAGTCTGTCTGGAAATATGATTTGCTTACTAAGTAATAAACAGGGGAAACTTGGGAAAATCATTTATTTGATCATTCTTTGTGGGCTGCCGAGAGCTTCTGTTGCAAACTTGATGCTGGGCACAATCGAATGTGCGGGTCCACAGTGCTGCTTGAACGATCTGCCTCCTGGCGGACTATTGCACATTGAGTTACTTGTGGAGAAAGAGAGAGAATATTCGTATCAATTGACTACAGCGAAACAACTTCATGTAGCCTAATATCACCACTCTTGTGCTACACTTGCCAGGGTAGCTTCAACAGAAAGACTAGTCGTGTATGAAGATGAAGGCTGGGACGCGATCTATCTCTACACACAAGTGTTTGCAAGTTAATGTATTGCGCCGTTCCTTAATTGTCTGAATCTAATCTAAACTCGGTGTCTAAACGGTGTCATGGCATGGTCAAGGTATGAATGCATCCAAAGAGATCAGATGACAATGACACGTCGATTTAGCCTCGCTTTGAGAATGACAATATGGCAGAGATCATCTTGAAATGTAGGCCAATCTTGTTATCTAAGTCAATGCAGCGAAACGACTAACTCAGTGCTTTAAATAGACAGGCTGCCCATTTACATTTTGGCCCCAGGACTGCTGAAACGATCCCAGCACCCCTGCCTGCAGCAGTTTGGCAGGGGAGAGTTTGTTGCATATAAATGACCTGTAGCTCCTAAGTGTGCAACTGCATTGGACCATACGTTGGGAAATGTACTGTACATCTAAAGGTCATGTTTGTACGTCTACGGGGTAACTTGCAGGGCCATATTGGAATGACAGTAATTTGCATTTAGATGAAATGATATCCGTTTTAAGTTTCTCACTGTCCCTCACACATACGTAATCGTGTGTTTCATTGTTTTTCCAAAGTGTTATGATTCATGTCATTGATTTTCTTAGCGTTTGGTGATATTTCAGCTCGTTACGTACCATAATTAGACCTTGCAGATGGACTAAAGAGTCATACAGACTAAATTATAGGAAATTATAACAATTTGGATATCAGAACGGGGTTGTTTTCAAAACAGATTTACTGTAGAGAATATAGGCTCATTGATGTGTGTGTGTGTGTGTGTGTGTGTGTGCATATGTGCATGCAAGCGTTTTAATGAATCTTTGGAGTCCCGACTATGAAAATGTGATTAGAGTTCTGCCTGATGAGTCATTACAATTCACATGCTGTGACTGTGTGCTGAATTAATTAACACACACACATACACACACACACACACACACACGCACAGCTATACCTATACAACAGGGAAACTGATGGTCCTAAAAAGCACCTGTTGCCTGTTTATCATTTCAGCCATTTCATGGCCTGAGTTATTTGGCCTCCGAGGCCTTACGTCAACCCTGCTAGCAGCTAATACACGATCTCTGGAAAGGTGAGGCGAAAGGCAGAAAACATACGTCTATTCAGTATTGAGCAAAATATAAAAATATTTATTTGAAGTACAAGGATCCAGGGTAAACGTACGTCCAAAAAACTGTTTCGGCGCTCTCTCGCACACTCACACTGATATCATATTTGTCATATGTTAGCAACATTATAAAGAAGACACAAACACACAAAACACCGCTACATTGGTGTAGCAACAGTACAACACAAATGATACCCCTTAATGAACACACACAGGGACCAGAAACATAAGTCACACACAACAGTGCAGCAAGGGTCCCCCATCCATCCGTCCATGGGCAGCGGGATGGCCTCCGGTTAGTCTGGATGTCGGTTTACGCAATCCCTCGAGCAGTGCAGATGGAGCTGCAGATTACTGGGGCCGCTGTGCGTTCATTAGTAATCTCCCTGCTTGTAATATTTGTTCATGTTGTTATATAAGGCAAAGCTCCAGTCACACGCCTTCAGCAGAGGGGATGGGCAGAAGACCGGCTTTTCCCCTCGCTGGAGAGTCGTGTTGATGGATGAAATCTGTCGTCTTCCGGGAGACTAGCTTAGGCCGGGGCTGGTGGATTCTGTTGCCCTGATGGAAAGTTCTTTGCTCCGTGGGAAAACGTGTCTTTTGACAACTAGCTAATGTTGACAGGTATGGCAAGGCTGTATGTGGAAGAACTGAGCTTCTCCCAATAGCTCAGGAGGGTTTAAAAACATCTCAGAGTACAGCCTGACTCCCAACAGAGGTACGATGCAAATTATGCTTTTGTGGTCGCGCTGGCTGTCATGCATGTTTAAAAAAACTAAACAAATGTCCCACTCACTCACACTCGTATTTGCTTAATGTGCGCCGCGATATTTAGATATGCGCATGCATATCATGTTTGGCCCATCTGTATGTGGTGTTTGCCTCCATTGTGTCAACAGTGTTCTCCGTCTCATTATCACACGCACACCCTTTTTCTTTTTCTTTTCAGAAAAGAAACGAAAACATCCAAGAGACGCCAACCCTTATGGTTGGACTATCATTTAATGCAGTCCATATTCAATTTGGACTGCATTTAAGTTTCACATTAAAAAGTTAGCGTTAGTCAATATAAACGTCAGAATGGGAATGTACATTTAGTATTTTAAATGGGTCCTATGGGTCCCCATGTTAAACATGCCTTCCAATACAAAAATGAACCAATACAAAACAGAGAGTGACTGCAATAGTCTGTGTAGCGCTTTTCATCCTCGGGCAGTCCAAATAATTGAGAACCATTTTACTCTCTGGCAAATCGCATCATTTACACTGTTGATATTTTAAGTGCTATGTACAACATTGATAAAGAACGGGCTTTGTCCGAAGAACATCATTAATGCGGGACCAAAGATACTCTTCCTCTTCCTTTTTTAAAAGGCAGAGGGTGAGCATTCGCTTGCCGTGTACCCGTTAGTCCTCGCGTCTCTTTTATCTCTCCTTTCTGCTCTGCCCGTCTTCTGTTCATTTCTCTACCCTTGGAAATATCAATGCACCATCTGGAAAACATCAAAGACGCCTCTGTTCACCTGAGCCTCCCCTGTCCCCTGGTCTACTTTCCCTCCCGCTCACCCTGATCATTTAGTTTTCAAACTCGTTCACATCTCCACTCAACTCCTCTGATTTAGAATTCACCTCCCCTCCTCTGCTCTTTCCTTCACAAACGCCTCTCAGTCGTAGTCAAGGCTAATGCAAATAGAGAGAGAGAGAGAGAGAGAGAGAGAGAGGGAGGGAGAGAAAAGCCAATTGAAGGAGGGGGAAAGAGTAGAGGATGAAGGAGAAAAAGAAAGCTGTCCAGGAGCCGTGTGGCCAGCAGGGCAGATGGACGGTCCAGGCGCAGCAGTGTTTGTGGAGATAAGAGGATTGTGGGGCCTGTTGTTGTTGTTTTTTTTTGTTTTTTTCCTGGTCCTTTTACATAATCCTTTAAAGGCAAACTCGTCCCTCGGCTTTGATTGGCCAGAGCTCTGCTAACTGGGCTTGAGGCAAAGGTGAGAGACGAGTGAGGAAAAGGACTGGGCGAAGATGAGGTGTGTCTGTTTCTGCGTATGCTTACGTGGGTGAGAATGAGAGGGAGAGGGAGAGGGAGAGAGAGCGAGAGAGAGAGAGAGGGAGAGGGAAGTCTGGCCACAGTGGATCATCTCCTCGACTCGAAGCCAGCTTTGGCTACTCTTCCCGAGCGCCCCGGACACCCTCCATCAAGGTGAACTGCAGCACAGGGTCTCAGGGGGTCCGCCAGCAGATACTTCTGCTCCCTAGTCTTTGGTTCGAGCACCGGGAAGAAGGCCGGCGCCGCCCCCTCGGGGGGTTTGGAGGGCACCTTGCAGGCCTTGTAGAGG
>OMNS01050099.1:0-10159 GCA_900303225.1 Laemonema laureysi | reverse complement strand
AGCCGGCGGGGCTGGGGGCCGACGAGGCCCTGGACGGCTGGGCCGCGGCGGGACTGTGGACCTTGTCGCTCTGCGAGTCGCTCTCCGAGGTGGGGCTGGTGTTGACGCCGTCGGAGTGGCCCTGGGCGGCGGACTGGGACGCCCTCCGGCGTTTCCGGGTGGGCTTCACCAGGTACTGCAGGGGGATGGGGCCGGTCTGCGGGGAGGAGCAGGGGCATCGTGGGGTCAGCATGGTGCTCGCAGTGTGGTCATTCGTCTTTTGTTTTTCGCTTGTTTGATTTCATAGTTTTATACACGTTTTAGAGTTGAATAAAGGTTCAGTGGTGCTGTATTACAAGCAATGGCGTCACTTACAAAAGGTGTTGGGTTAATGAAAGGACGAGTGAAAGATGGTAGTCATAAATAATAGTAATAAAAACACTTATTTGTTGGGTTAAAAAAGGCAGTGATGTGAATACTGATCATCTGGTTTAGTTCAAGCCAAATATAATTACCAGACAAAACCTTTCAGATTAGATATTACATGTATAATAATCTGCTTCTTGTACTCGGCTGCATGTGTCATTTCTATTATTGAACCAACAACTTCATTATTGCAAAACTTCATGAAACAACTGTGCCACGGTAAACATCATAAAGTTGTCACTCACTCGTCTCCATTCATAGAAGTAGGCGATGTCCATTAGTGTGTAATAATCCTTCAATGGCTCATCCCCATACAAAACCTCCACCTGCAGAAGAGAACAAACAAACAAACAAACACATTGGACATTACAACAAGTTGACACCAAACGTCAAATTGTCTTCTGCCACAAGTTCACCATTGCCATGAAGCGATGTGCTTTGCTAGTTATTTAGTCTCGGTCTAAAAGCGCCTGCTAGGTCAATTCAGATATACGTCTTTGAGAACCAGGTAGGGGGTTAGGACTCTTGCTCTAGGATGCCTCCAGGTAGACCATTGACATGGGGGATTCGACCCAGAACCTTGCAGCTGGTAGTGGAACCGCTACGCTATCTGTTCCCTGTTCTGTTTTGCAATTCCCAAATTCTACTTCACACGTGGTCCATAATGGTATTCCATTCCATTGGATTTGTTCCGGTCTGTTGGTAATCGGCAGTAGTTCGGCAGTATATCGCGTATCCTTTTCCATTTCAAATCATCATCTTCTTTCCCCAGGTGATGCCAAACTTTAAACTGCAATTTAAAAGGCGTGCTAGTAGGCTACAAAGAATGCTCAGTCGAGCTGTGATTGGCTATACAAAGTAGGCCGGCGTGTTCAACTGACTGAGCACTGCGCTCTCCCTCATCCCTGCTCAGAAGGCTTTCTGCGGCAAGTCATTACACCGATCTGAATACCGACAATTGCCCGCCCATCGCATTAAAACCCACCGCGCATGATTTGTATTGCGTGATATGCGATACAAATAGGAACGCTATTTACTAGGTGTTGGGCAGGTCGGTGCCTGCGTTAGCCTACCCGGTAACTGCTGGGAATGTCCATCTTGCTCCGGAGGAACTTTGCTAAGTGCATGACGGACATTGCTGCTGGGCATTGTAGAAAACGCTTGCCGTTGGCCTAAGATGTGAATAAAGACAAATGAACAGTCTGCATTAGAAACAACCTTATGGTTTTGACAAATCCTCTTTCATTATAATGGGGAGATGAGGGTCTTACCTTGTCCCCGTCTGTGTCTGAACGCGGCCTTTCAACACTTCTGTGAATTAGGAAATGAAAGGAAAAGAGGTTGTCATACTGTAATTAGCAACTCATCCTGCCCTTGTGATGCAAATCCTCTCCTGGAATGGAGGAACGGAGAGCATTTCCAAACGTCCAGAGCAGAGGAAAGATTTAGTATCTGAATAAAAACCCAATATATGGAACATCTAATCAACCTCCATCATAATTTATTAATTCATAAAACACTTTTGATTCACACACACACACCTCCTAGTCAGGTTCATTGGTGTGCGATTATATGTTTGATGTATTGCAAGGACACCCAACCTATTGCCAAGGGGACTGAGCCAGGGTCCAAAGTTTTCACCTGCCAGAGTGGAAAAATGTACCGGCCAAGCAATTGTTCTAATATGCAACCCTGATTTTTTGATGATTTTTACCTGCCAAATGGTCATATCTAGCCTCCATTGGCTGGTGGCAGGTGTTCATTTTGGACCCTGGACTGAGGGATTCAAACATACAAGCCTCCATGTTCCACACCTGATCCTACGAATGAAATGCTTCCACCTGTTTTGTCTTGCATCACATCCATGTCTGTACTCGTTAAATATATTTATAATGAATGTGACGTCACTATTTTATTATTTAGCAGACACATTTATCCAAAAACGATTTACAGTTAATCCAGATACATGTCAATAAGAACCAGGTAGGGGTTAGGCATCTTGCCAACAGATGCCTCCAGGCGCACTGCGCACATTGAGGTTTGAACCCACAATCTTTCGTCTGGGAGTCAAACACCCTAACCAATGAGGCTATCCTGTGTCCATATTTTCATTTGACTTCCTCTCGCATCCTTTATGCAACGTCGGGACTTACTTGTTCCTCTCATAGAACTGTATGGAGAGGCTGATAATTTCGTCCTCTGCTATGTTAAACGTCTCCACCACCTCTCCTGGCTCCAGCACCCGGTTCTCTGCATAGAAGTCCCGCCTCCGTTTCATCTCATCTGAAGTCAAGACACACACACAAAGAACCCTGTCAACAGTTTTATATCAACTCAACGACGCACCACCAGACTTTTGCCAAGCATGCGTATTGGACTGTAAGAGACGCACTTAATTAATGTCTACCAGGCATTACTTAATATCGCTCACCTTTAAATAACCCGGGAACAAGTTTGTAGACGATATCTTGTAGTGTTTTGTCCGCTCTGTGAAAAGGGTCATTTTCAGAGTCACTACTTGAGTCATTACATGCGTGAAGAAGTAATAGGCAGGTCGTATCAGCGTTACAGCTTACCTTATGCTGAGCTGTGGGCATGTCTTGTGTACTTGGACGTCACATCGAGGGCAGAACTTATTCGTCTCCAGAAAGGTAACAATGCATGTTTTACAAACTGGAGAAAAAAGTAAAAAAATAAATAACAGGGAGAAATTAAATAAGATTCAAAAAGACTCACATGGATAAACGTATATGCATCTATGAAAGTATGACGTTGAGGTCAAGTAGAGATAAAGTCTCTGACGAATGAGTATGCATATGGCCTTCTTGAAACTTTAAAACGGATGCTATGGTGGTGAGGTCTTGCAGTACAATGCTAACCTCTTAACCATTAAACAACTCATTCAACTCACGTGTGTATACACTTAATATTAAAAAGGTAAATAAGGTAATACAAACTAAAAAAAGAAAAATCGACTTGCGTATACAAACTTACATGAGTGCAGACACTCAACAATAGTTGTGGCATCGATGAAATAACCAGCACACAGTGGGCATGTTAGATGTGGATTGAGATCTGTGATTTTAACACAGTCGGGTTGCATTTTATCCATCTGTAGAGATCTGCAAAGGAGACGGATACCATTGTAATACAAAACATCACAACACGGTATCATCCCATAAGTAGAGCTGTTTAAGTGAACATGGTGTTGGTTTTTCACTGTGACCCACTATGGTCTGCAGCACGTCCTTGGAACAACAATACTGGATATCCACAACAATGGTTGTCGATTGACGACCAAACAAGTTAGAGATCATATTTATGCCAGTTTTGATACTCAATTGTATATTTCGACTCCATTTCGCCAGATTGACTGGTCTTGGTCTATCAAGACTGGACTACTCAACTGCCCCTGTGTGGCCTCATCTCGTGCATCACTACTATTCCGCCAGCGGAGCAACAAAGAGCGTTTACATTTTGCCAGTGCATTTAATTGCAATCGGGGACAAAAATAAAATATATGCAGTACAAATAATTATTTTGTAGTGGGAAAGCTAAAAAAAATCGTACTGATACACAAAGCAGCCATCTTAAATTCACTGACAGTGTTGTATCAGAGGCGAACAAGAGAGGTTCAAAATGTGACACCGTGCACTCCTGTGTGTATTTCAGCAAAGCTGTGCATAGCGTTCAATAAATAACCGTTAACGAGTATTCATACCTACCAGATGAGACATATAAGTATACAATTCCTCCCAGCAAGAATCCAGGTAAATTATTTGGACTTGGTTAGAATTTGCAGCAGCGCCAGAAAATGGCTTTTTTCAGCACCGCCAGAGGACTGCCCATTTTGTATCACGTGACATTATTTTGTCGCCTTTTTCAAGGGGCATGCAGGGTATTCACCTACAGCCTTGGCAGGCGTCGAGTTTACGCTGTACCGTAGACTTTGATCAAGTCATGCATTGCCTACCGTTGCTCATCATGCATTATAATAGGCAGCATGTGCCGACAGTTATTACTTTATTTCCCCTGGTAATCTTTGCTGTGTGGAGATGTATTGCTGCTGCCTGTTGCTTTTGTTTACAACACCTAAATAAATCAGTTACCATCAAATTACTACTTAACAATGGTTTATTCGTGTGATCCTTGAAAGTCGACCAATTGCTTGTGTTTTTGTAATTACTCTGTTCTTATCTACCTACCGTTGTCAGCGCTTAGTAGTAGTTGGTCGTTTTGTGATAGATTGGTGGTTACAGCATACTAAACAAACGTATCCAGGGTGTCTGTTGGTGATTTCCTTTCTCATAATTAAATTAATTACAAATATAAACTTTGCTGAACAAACCAACAATGCATCTATTAAAACAAAAGAAGAGCTATTCCTGACCGCTTCTGTGTACAGCTCCCATGCATAGTGTCTAGTCGAGATGAGGGTGTGTAGTTTTACCTACAGCCTTTTGGGGGTGCACTTTACTTTGGATTGCAATGACGGGCGCCATCTTGGGGAGACCCCAAAACGCCAGTGACAACAATCTCGGGCGCATCATTATGGGATTACTTACTTCTAAATAAAAAAGGGCTCGGATGATTTAGGGTTGCAGTCAGTTACCGACGGGAGGGAGGGTGTTCAGCGAGTCCTCCGTGCAGCAGCTCCAAGCAAGTCCACTGGTCGTGGCTGGATGGCCGGCTAGCCGTCTGCCAGCTGGTCTGTGCGCCGCTCTCCGGACTCAACCGTGGCCTGCTCTGGAGGAAGGGTGGTGACGGCGCAAAATGCAATATCGTCGATCCGTAACAAGATACCATTTGATTCAAGACACTGCAAGTTGGACAACGAGCATGATGCACTTTTAATTGTTTACGCTCTTATCTTAAGAAAAAATTAAGTGTCTAAATGCTATAGGGTTAGCTTGAACGCAGTAGAGCCGTCTCGAGTCGCCTCATTACCAGCAACAGACATGTCATCCAACTGTACCAACATAGCGCCTGTAAGCGCTAGCAAAACCAAGACGAAAAAGAAACATTTTATAGGACAAAAAGTGAAACTGTTCCGTGCAAGTGAGCCTATTCTCAGCGTATTAATGTGGGGTGTCAACCATACGGTAAACAATTTTATTGTTCGTGTTCATTCAGATGTGAATTGTATCTCATGCCTGCTGTTTTGATTTAGCTTAAGCTAGTTTGCCTTTTGGTCAGCTGCCTTGATCCATCAAGTAAACTTTGCTGCTGCACATCCCTTGTATCAATTACAAGGATGTGCGCCAAGTGCTGTACATACTGGGCTACATTCAGAGAGGTTGCTTGAATTCCTTGTTCAGATCCCTGTTTAACCTATCGGCCACTGGTTGGTTAGTCGTGATTTTAGATGTATGGCACATGTGTTGGAGGATATAATGCTAAACCGTTGACTCGGTGTGCTGAATGGTATTCCTCAGCAATGAATGCACAGCACCATAAATACACTCGCATAAATCAGATTGTATATCAACACGTAATTCAGCCTCTGCGTCCCTGCGTAGTCAAGTCGTGAGCTGTGTTGTCGTATGCATGCCTTCCTGTGCAGTTTAGGGAGGGGTTTGACAGACGGAGCAGTAAGTTAGTAGGCGAAGTAGCCCCACAACTGCAGATGCCCACAGTCTTTTTAAACTTTCAGTCGTCACCAGACGGAATTAAGGCTGCCCAATATATTTCAGTTTAGTATTGCATGCGTCCAATGCAATTCAGGGACACATTGCATCCTATAAATAGAACAGAAAACATTGCATTCATTTTTAGTTGAGCTTAGTGGCTATGAAAAGCAGAGGTGAAGGTCAAACTGTTGGTGGTACCGTTCTGCACCCAATGGTTTGGTCTAGCTCGCTTGAGTGGCAGGTTGTTTGTTTTATTTTGTATTGATCCGTTTTCCAGAAAATCAATCAATACATCTAGTGTCATGTACATGGAAAACACTTTTTTGAAATGCCATTTTATAATAGCAGCAAACTGTACCTTACCAAACCTGTACTTTTGAACCATGGCCAAACAACAGTCAGAATATGCTATTTGTTTCATAATGCTAGGAATTTATCACAGACCAAAAAAAAAGACAATTTTGAGAATCAGGAAACAATGCCACCTCATTTTACATATGCAGAATGCAAATATACAAAGGTGTTTGTAGATACAGGCAAGACATCCGACACTTCATTCATCACATCACTTGTGTTATGTCATATCAGCGATGCTCAGGATGCTCTGTTCTCTGGGGACACACACAGGCTGATAATGTTATGCAAATGTATGCTTCTTCAAAGTTGTATGGCTTCAAACTGCACAATGTGTTGAAAATGGGCTGTTAACGCTGGCAACGCTTTGTGTTGATTTTAAAAGGGCACCTTGCCTCAGCCTCTTATGTTGTTATGGCTGGTGTATAACAGAAGTGTGACTGCATGCATGCAACATGCAGGCCAATTTACAAAGTTCATTATAGATTGCAATCAGGCTTTTTAAGGAGAAAGTTTATGTTTTGATAATATTATCTCGAACACATTATATAGACGCATTTTAGTACTGTGTGCCTCTTTTGCAGCTTTTTATGACTAACCTTAAAACCCTGCTCACCACATACTGACTACACCAATGCAAACCGAAATATGTGATTTTACTACTTTTTGGATGTCATTCATGAAATTCTCCTGTGGCTCATGTGGGTGTCCACTGTGAAGATAATGTGATGCTTTTAAGTTGTATTGGATCAAATTTAGTGTCACTATATCACTGTGACAGTTGCCCTCTGTTTAAGCTTTTTCCTCACTGTCTACATAGTCATCTTTTATCTTTAGTCTTGTATTTGTTTATGAAGTGCTGTCAATCATTTCCCCGTCTGGCTGAGCTTGGTTGTTTACTTGAACTAGCTTGTTGACGTGCTGTAGGCAGAATCAGAGCTCTGGGAAGTGGGAACTGTCAGTCCTTAAACTTCAACGAGGCTCCTAATTGAGTTTACGCATGAAATTGATACAGTGTGCAACTTTGTCACAGCAAATGTGTTTAGCTAATGCGATCTGATTTGTGTTTTCTTTCTTTTTTCTATTCAAATGCACTTGCTCACCTGTACGCAAGAGTATTGTGTCGTAGTGTAGTGCCCGTAATATTGTGGTTTTGGGATGCAAATCTAGTGCAACTTATTAAGCAGTCTTCTTTTGAACATTCCTCCCCTTCTGTCAATAATGTCTCTTTTTTACTCTTCACCTCTAACCAAACGTCTTCTTTTTCCCCTTGGATGTTTTTTCTGCTTTCCATCTTTAGGATCTGTTCTGATCTGTGTCTCTCCTCCTCCTCCTCTTGTAGATCAACGAGTTAAGTAATGTGCCTGTACCAGTAATGTTGATGCCAGACGACTTTAAAGCCTACAGTAAGATCAAAGTGGACAACCACCTATTTAACAAGTAGGTACATTGGCTACTATTGGCTACTAATAAACTTTGCTCCTATTCTGAGACTGACGACAGCTTATCATCTCATGCGACCTCCATGAGTATCCGCGTGCAAAGTTCTGTTTTAAAAAAAATATATATATTGTTATATTCACTCTGCGTAAACGGTTATCGTTGGTAGCTGCACTGCTTCAAATATCTTGTTTAAATGTGTAAACCCACCAACACACAAAGCCAACACAGATCTGTGACTGTAATATTTAAAATAGGATAGGCCGAGTTACCAAGGGATTCCCGGGCTTGTAACTGGGCAGCTTTGCAATGCAAATAACCCACACAGTGAAAGTGTGCAGTCCACTGAAAAGGGTTACATGATTGTGTTTGTTATAGGAAGAGGATATTCAGCAAATTCTGTGTTGTTGTTTTTTGTCATGTTTGCATCTCTAAGCTTGGTATATAGATCTCTCATCTCTCCGACACATGGAGCTCTCAATATCAAACAGAAACAGATCCAAGTGTATATTAACCTTCAGTGACACTCTCCACTCTGACTTGAATCTGACTTCATATATCCTCCCTTGGTGGCCCCACTCGTCACCTGACAACAGAAAAATGTGACGTCAACATTTCTCCTTCACTCCTCTTTTAAAGAGGCTAATTTCCCTACCATTCACCTACTGTGCTTTTTCGCCACCCCAAACTAATCCCTAGCTATCTGTTTGAATCAAGATGGCTTGTTGCAAATCAACAAGTGAGTCATGTTGTTGGCAGAATACTGGAGGTCTGTGATGCACCGTGATGCAGAGGGACCTGACACACTCTACTTCATGCAGGAAGTTGACCACATTTAATGTGACACCAGCAAAATAGCTGCTCAATAATACATGCAAGGGCCTGCAAATATATGCATCCTGCTCTGCTCCTCAAGGCGGTCAGAGGGAGGTGGTTCTGTTGTTGCGGTGTAAAAGCAGAAGTGTCCGTTTTATTCTAACGTAGCTTGTCGACGCAAGGCAGATAAAAGGCCACCACTGTCAGAGAGATTAAAGGCGATAGTTAAAAATACTGTGCAAGGTTCATAAAACAATCCACGCGCTGCCGAGATCTGTGCAGATCTGTCAGTCGAATATTCATCGAGACGAGTCCTTTAGCCAGCAAGCTGCATCAGTGCTTCGCTCAAGTGTCAGCTATTTTCCTTTTATTGTTAATGAGGCAAAAATAAAACTTCAAACTAAAACACACAATAAATGACTGTCACTATACAAACTCTACTTGTTTAGCAACAAACAGCATTAACCTACTGTCAATACATATTGAAAACAGCAGTGTATCTAGAAAACATCACGGAAAGAAATCAAGACACTGACACTTCTCACGGTAACATGGGCACCACTGTGGTCTTTCCCTCCCTGCCTGCCAGAGAAAACCTGCCTAGCCGCTTTAAGTTCAAAGAGTACTGTCCCATGGTGTTCCGAAACCTCAGAGAGAGGTTCTGCATTGATGACCAGGACTACCAGGTCAGACCCAACTTCCCTTGTGGCAATTATGTATTTTATTTTATTTTTTTTATTTTATTTAATTTTATTTTATTTTATTTTATTTTTTTTTTATTTTTATTTATTTATTTATTTATTTTATTTATTTTTATTTTTATTTTTATTTTTTTAATTTTTTTAATTTTATTTATTTGTTTGTTTGTTTATTTATGTGTTTATTTTATTTATTATTATTATTATTATTATTATTATTATACTTTATATACTTATACTTTATATTTTTTTGTCTGTTGATATAACTATATGAAGGTCTTCTAAATGCTGTCATCTTCCACTATTTATCGACAATGAGGCACTGTGGGGTGGACTGTAATCTGTGTCTGTTGTTTGCGATGCGTCAGAACTCTTTGACGAGGAGCGCCCCGCTCAACAGTGACTCCCAGGGTCGTTTCGGCAACCGCTTCTTGTCCAGCTACGACCACCGGTTCGTTATCAAGACCGTGTCCAGTGAGGACATCGCAGAGATGCACAACATACTGAAGAAGTACCACCAGGTAAATGCTCTGCGTCAAGTAGGGATGCGTAACCACAGGAGCCATATGTATTGTCATTTCGTTCATTTATTGGATGTTGTAAGGTTTAGAAATGTATTATTATTTCAAATGTATGCAGAAAATGCATAATAAATGTATGCATTAAGTAGTTGCTAAATTACTGAGCGGACTAGCGAAACATACGTGAGCCACAGTGTTAGCCGCATTCATTTAAAAGACACGGCCAGACCTCGGGACAATGAGAAATGCGAGCCCATTTTCTCTTGCTTTCACCTCGGGGTTAAGTGCATTATTG
>OMNS01050064.1:0-10395 GCA_900303225.1 Laemonema laureysi | reverse complement strand
AGAGAGAGGGAAGAGGGAGAGGGGGAGAGAGAGAGAGAGAGAAGGGGGAGAGAGAGAGAGAGGGAAGGGGGAGAGGGGGAGAGAGAGAGAGAGAGAGAGAGAGAGAGAGATGGACACAAAGAAATCATTCAGTCCACCAAGGCTGTGCAGCCATTAGTCACTCTGCGTGGCATTATTATTCATTATCACTGTTGTGACATGACAATAAACATGCATTTCAGCTGTGATCACAGGATCTCTCTATGGCCGAGGTCTCAGGCGAGTTCAGCGGGTTTGTCGTATCCTTGTCGACTTCTTCCTCTGCCTGCGGGGTTGGGGGGTCCTCAGAGAACTGCAGCATGGGGGTGCTGATCTCACCGGACTGCATGTCGCTGGCCACCCGCAGGAAGCAGCTGATCACCATGTCTTTGGCCAGACCAGCATCCAGGCGGCGCTCACGGCTCAGCTGCTGGGTGAGCTGGTCCAGGCTGGTCAGGATGAGCTCCGAGGCCAGCAAGGGGCACGGTGTCTCCGGGTCAGAGTCTGAAGCGCTGGCCTGGTCCCTGGCCATGTTCTCCATGTACTGCTGATACAGGTCCATGAGCTTATGCTCCAGGTAGCAGTTGAGGAAGGAGTTGGTGAAGGGCCCCTCACGCCCATGAAACAGGAAGCTCCGGTCACGGCCGCTGCCTTGTCTCCATTGGTTGGCCATCCTCGGCAGGAGGAGCTGCCCGGCCCGGGAGCTCTGCTCTGGGAGAGAATCCTCCACCGCTGGGAGAACGTCGCAGGATTGGAGGAATGGTCCGCCGGCTTTTGTGTCAGCGCACAGCAGGCGTTCCCCGGTGCTGTCGGAGGAGAGGGGCAGCACCTGATCCCCTCTGATGTGGAGGTCACTGAAGTTCTGACAGATGCTCTGACAAAAGGAAGGCACCAGGAAGGGGCCGTCGCTGCCTGAGCACTCTTGGCCTGGAATCTCCACCTCCACAGAGATATGTCCCCTGCCCAGACCCCTGGAACACACGGGAGGCTGGTTCAGGGAACTACCATCAGAGGGCTGGTGCTTCTGGATCATCGTTGGGTTGAGGTGAGGTGAGCCGTCCTTACAGCGTACCGTCGTCTCTGGAGGATCTCCCCGAGTGACTGTTGAGGAACGGCCTGTTGAGGCCGGGACAACACAGGCAGCAGCAGCAGCTCTCTGGGTTCGCTGCCAGGTGGAGCTCTCTGGAGGTGTGGAGGCCACTTCCTCTACTTGACCGCAGGCCATAATCCAAAGTCTGCTCTCACAAAGCATGGCTGCAAGAAGGAGCACACGTTAGTGCATAGACCCGAACATCACCTCTGACTCGTTTACACAGAAACAACAGAGGATTGGAGTCATGGTAGCCTAGGTTTCATGAACCAAAAAGTATCTTCATTACATGAAAGACAATCCTCATACCTTAAAAAGAGAACCGAATCTCTTCTGACGATGTGAAGATGTGGACAGAAACTGAGCTGGTGGGGTTCCCAGACTGAGCCCGTTCAGGGCGACGGTGTGTCTTATAGCCACTCAAGAGGAAACGAGAAGGTCTCTTCTACGTCATGAGTTGGTTTTGTTCCTCTGTAAAACCTGCAGGTGTTTCTGAAAAGCAGAAAAGAAAGTACAGAAGTAATATAGAAGTAATATTGAATATGAAATACTTCTGAATATTGCATTCATTTGTTGTTATGGTCTAGAACATACACAAATGTGTATTATTGTTGTTGTTTTTGTTTTGGGTTAGTTAGCTGTTCTCTGTAACTGTGACTAAACTACTTTCTATCTACTTTCTATCTGCACAAAAGGAGAAGTGACGTTCTGTCGTGCTACAAGCTCTCTTTCACGGCGTTTGGGAATAGCTTGTGCGTAATAATTTACCTTAATTTGAATACAAAAACTGGAATTGTTTCATATTTTCTGTAACAAGACTTGACTCGTATTCTTGTGAAAGTGATAAGTAAAAGTTGAGTTTCCTAAAGTAAAAGTACCAGTCAGCACCTTGTGGAGCCTTTCAATTAAGTCTCTTTTATACGTCTTATGCTGGCTTGCAGACTACAACACAAGGGCCTGAAACTAGATACATGTTTGATTATTAATAAGGCCCGGGAAACCTTGACAGACATTACCATTTCTAAATCTGCTGTAGCTCAGGTGCAGTCTGTATAGAGTAGCTCGAGAGCGCATAGCAGGCCTTCAGGTGAAAAGGCTAACTTGTGCGTCGTTTGCAGTATTCTGTTATTTCACAGCCCTTCCAAGAAATTGCCTCTTGTGTGCAGCAGAGACGCCAGTATTGAGTGTTTGGTCCATAGACACGTGGAACCAAGCGTAACGCATGGTGGATATTCCCCCCATTTGGTGTTGTCGAAGTGAGTAAGGAGGATATCCGACACGATGCTGCTGCTTAATAGTCATGACAGGCGGACGGCTATAGAGTTACCGTTGCTACGCAAACCACAACCCAAACAGTTTGCAACAAACTATTCGATTTTGTTGTTGGCGATATTTTGCGGTTGTATTTGAGGTCGCGATTTCAGCACCCTGGACAGTGGTCATATTAAACCAATTGGTTCGGTACCAGGGATAGACAAGGCCCATTTACATTCAGAATAGGCTACTGGCCCAAAGAGCATGGACGGATTCACCAAGGGAACAAAGGGATTTCCAGGTCTCGTTTGGATGGATAGGAAGTTCTAGTGAGAGGGATGTTCAGAAAGGTGAATAATGTGTTTCGTCCGAACCACCACGGACACCGGGCTCAGGACCACGGACACGGCAACAAACAGGACTATCACAACGCCTGCACCGTCCGGTTGGTTCGCAGCACATCGATGCTTGTAATCGGAGAAAAGACGCAGGCGGCCGGGAACTCGTCCCTCAAGAGGAGCAAGAGCTCCGTGAGCATCGAGTCAACCACCGCGTTGTATTACTACCAGAGGCAAGAGGACCAGATATGGCTCTACTCGCAGAACCGGAACTGCTTGGAGTACTTGGAAGAACTTGTGGCTTTGAGACGACAATACACGAGGAGCGTCAACAACCTAAACAGCAACGAATTCACGGCCTCAACTTCGACCAAAAAGAGAGCTGCGCCTCCTCCGCCTCCGAAGGACGCGCCGGTAAGACGAGCAGATTACGCAACACTCAACAATTAAATACACGGCAGACCAATTCCTAACCAAGGTGTAACCACATTAATAACAGCAGACATCAGGAGTCCAGCCCTCCGCTCCTCCGTTCCCCGACGAGGAGGACACGTTACAGTACTTTGACGCGGTCATCGCCAGCTACGACGGGGACCGGACGCGCAAACCGCACGCCGACGACGGCCACGCGGACGTAGACTTCGTCGGTAAGTTTAAACGTTACATTATTGTTGGACTTTGGACGTAAGCTGTGACCTGCGGTGACCTGCGTCGCGCTCTCTCAGTGCATTGTGTGGTTGTGTGTACGTAGTGGCGTCCAGCTCCAAGGACCACGACCTCCACTCCAACTGGGTCATGCGCGTCCCCAGGGACGCAGGGGGCTCCCGGGAGGCCGCGGCTCCGGCGTGTGGCCGCGGCGGCGGCGCCGCCAAGAAGAAAAGTTCGAGTGGGTCGACGAGCAGCCGGCTGCGGCTCCAGAGGAACCCCATCCACCTGCCGAAGGTGGTGCACAGCGCCTTCCAGACGCTACGCTTCAAGCCCAAATTAAAAAAGCAGTAGAGCCGAACGGTTACTGCCGCTAACTCCATTGCCATTACTATTGTTTTGTATCACTTGCATGCCGTGGAAACTTGTTTTCTGTCAATGTAATCATGATTTTGTATTGCATTTTGACGACAAAAAACACTGCAGCCAATGCCTTGAACAGTTGGGAAGCCCTGGGGATGGAGAACAGATGAACCATGCGGTGAACCGCACGGCGGTGAGCGGTGGGCGTCCTTGTGTTAGAGACGGAACACATTAACATAGATTATGTTAAAAATAATAATAAAGACGCAGTTCCTGTTTCACTCGTCGTCCTGCCGACCAGAGTCAGTCAGTCAGCCTCACGGAGAGAAGTGTAGGGAGAGTCCAGTGCTACACGTTGTTTAGATCAGAGGCTCTCAACTGGTGGCTTGATAACAATACTAATAGAATCTGCCAAACATTCATCTTTAGACAGAAGTCCACGAATGTTTCAATCTTGATTCATGTTTCAATGGCTTAATATTTCGTTGAGTTTAGCCCCATGTTTTTAACATGAAGGCAGTGTTGCTGCAATATTGATCAATAAATATTGTCATTATTTTTGGGTGGTGACTTAATGACACATGGGCCCGAGGAGACCAGCTGTTAGTCTCAACTCCACTGATTCATCGCTAAAGAAAAAGAAAGAATAAAAACTAAATATTTATTTATAAATTCTTTTCATTTATTACAAAAAAACAAGGCGTGTCCACGTGCCTCCACAGGACAGTACCCCGGTATACTGGGGCTTTCACTTCCTCTCTGTCTTCACCTTGGGACTGAAGAAGGAGGACATTGTCTTCATGCCAGACTTGTCCACCTTGGCGAGAGTTTTCTGAGCTGCAGTCATCTTCTTGGGCGGCTGAAAGCAGGAGGGAGGAAAATCAATAGGTTAGCGCAACAGCCTTGTACTGGGATGTACTGCTCATCAGAACCTTGCTTCAAAACTCAGCAAAGTACAAGTTTTCATAAAGCGTTGCCCTTTGACCCCGGGGTATTTTGGTGTTGCGGCAGACGAATCTCAAGCGGAGGAGACGTCGAATGAGAGCACAACTGTATCACGAAGGTCGTGCAAAAAAGAAAAGACAACAACTACTTTTTCCTTCAAAGCCTTTGATTAAAGATGAGAAGGGCAGCGTGTTGCCTCGATACTAAACGGGCTGCACTCACTTTACGGGCTAAATCGGAGCTGTTGAATCTGCTGAAGTCCTCTCCGGCCTCCACAGGCGTCTCTGACAGTTTACGTTTCTGCAGAAGTGAAAGGAAGCCGTTAACTGATACCAGGACCAGGTGAACGTTTACATTCACTTTCACTGAAGTACTTTCCATCCTTGTTTTGGGGACTGGTTTCACAGGCAGGTGGTCATGGTTTCATAATATACACAGAAAGAAGAATCGATTACACAATGAGATGAAACAGACAGCAAGAGTTTGAAGTGTAGGCAAGACTCTAACCTTGGAAGGAGGCTCTGTCTCCTTCGGGCTCGACAGCTCTGGCAACCTGCACCAGAGGTCAGAAAGCGTTTAGAACCAATGATGGCGAACTGGAAGTAACTGTAGGATGACAAGTGATGCACATACTGCAGGTGCTTCAATAGAGCTTTGCTCAGGTCTTCGCTGATGTATTCCGATACGAGGCCATGGGCATAGCGAAGGTAATCTTCTATAATCCCAGAGAAAGACAAGACAAGACCACGATAATGAAGATAAGTACTACTAACCCTAACCTCAATTACTTATTTACAAAGAAATGTTAGAACGTTAACAAGTCCTTCCCAGGACTACAGTGCCATCTAGTGGTGACACGAGTCACCTGCCAACCGTACCGTCGCTGGTGTGGGACTCGGTCTTCACCCTGACATAAGTGGTAGACTTCACTCCTTCTCCAACAGAGATGCTGGTCCGCCGAAGGGCCGCTACAGTCCTATCCACCTGGAAAACAAAACACCAATACATATTTACACATGAGGTCTAGAATGTATTCATCCCGTACGATGCATCGTAATGTCGGTACATTGTTTCCCCCAGTTATGTTCTGTGCAGGTATGTTTATTTCATTTGGGCGCTTTGGGATAAATACACGTATCCAATCCATACCTTTTTATTTAACCACTGCATTGTCTTCTCTTGGCTGTATCTGTGAAACTTCTGGCTGCCCACCTCTGAAAGAAAACAGCAAATACATAAAGTTATATTACAATATCATCAACATGACACTGGACAGGACAGCCAGCTCCACCTACAGGAAAGACCCACCTTTTTCGTCTGCAATGTGGTGCATGGAGGACGTGCACCTCAGCAGCCTGGAGCAGGCAGGGAAGTCCTCGTCCATCACTACCTGATCCAGAGGCTGGAACTTGCCCTAAGGCAAAGACATTAACATGACCGTAACCAAGGAGGAAAAGGAATCATTTCCAGCTTTTTATCCAAAAGGTCTCGAGTGACTACGCAGACACAGATCATGTAAGCAGCACTACATTATGTGAGGATGTACAGACTATGTATTTTGGCATTTTCCTTGGAGATGACTTCTTAAAATAGTTAGACATAAACAGACTGAATAGGACAACCGCGGCAAATGATTTCCGTTTAATTTGAATTAAAAAATGAATTGTGTGCAACTCAACCAAAAAGTGTCTTAAAAGCAACATGAAAGAATAAAGGGCTAAAGGACTGTTGTGTTCCTGCTGAACGTATTATAATTATCATTATTATTATCATTATTATTATCCTTATCATGAGTCATAAGCATGAGATAGTACAGACATCATATCATCACATCGCTCTATTTAATGAGCAAACACTGTGCTCAATCTGGGGCTGTAGGAGACAATGCTACACAAGACATACGTTGCATTATATCTTGCATTACATCCACATGTGGTTAATCACACGCTCTTTTTCATATTGTCATATTGTGATAATCCTGGCATATATTCACAACAAAAGGCTGTACCACACATTCATTTCACGTTGATGTGACGGCATTGCTTGGCTCAGGAGTGAAGCACACGCGTTAGCAACACAATGCATCCTATCTAGTAGGAAGTCATGACATGATGAACACCGTGATGCTCAAGGTCACGACCCCTACCTCGTTGGCAGCTGTCACCAGATAGGGCAACATGAGATACAGAGGGTCCAGCTGCGTTATATAGAGGAGCCTTCCATCTGTGGCAAGGGAAAAAACACCATTGATAGAAACCAACGGAACAGGATGAGATATCATATTCCAATATTTATATTATTGAGTTTGCATTGACAAATATTTTGAAAATATTTACGCATTCCACAAAGTGACAATAACTGCAGCCAAATGATATGTAGACAGACGGACAGACGGACGGACGGACGGACGGACGGACAGACAGACAGAGCTGAATAGTAAATATGCCAAATAATGCGTAATAGGTAACATTGTGCTGAATGTTTAATCATTTAAGTTTTGGTTTGGTTATACAACACATCTAACACAATACAATTAAATGCAGCATGACATTACAAATGCATATGCACACAACATTGTATATTTTTATTAAATGGTTATACAAGTCTAATTCTACATTTCCCTAGCATGAGACAAACCTCTCTGTACAGTCTGGCCGATGAACCAGGAGTGGTAGTCTTCTGTAAAAGCTTTGACTTCATAAATCTGCACATCGTTGCTGCTGAACAGATACAGTGATGCTGCGTCTAGGAGACACAAGGCACAATACAAACACTGGACTCACTAGTACAGACAGGGGACAGGAGACAGGAGACAGGAGACAGGGGACAGGAGACAGGGGTGTTTCTAGGACTCTTCTAGGCCCCTTCCAGCTCATGTCCTTAGTTCTATAGCAATACATTAGTTATGCAGTAAAAACGACAACATTAGGTACAAATACGTAGGTATGGACCTGTGGTAGGATTCCTCAGTTTCATGAAAGCTGGGTCACCATCCTTGTGTGTGTCGATGGCAGTTTCTGTGAACGCAGATGGAAAGGAAATGTATTAAAGAAACCTTGCATAGCACACTGGGAAGGGGCTACACTGTTGTTGTTGTTGTTGTTGTTGTTGTTGTTCTAGTGGTACAACATAAGAGAAGACAGTTAGCTGCTGACCCTTTAACGGGCTGTTTGACTAGCGTCCCTTTGCTAGGCTTAGCATCTATAGCAGCTATAGCAGCAATAGCAGCTATAGCAGCAATAGCAGCTATAGCAGCAATAGCAGCTATAGCAGCAATAGCAGCTATAGCAGCTATATGCTATAGCATCTATAGCAGCTATAGCATCTACAGCAGCTATAGCATCTATAGCATGTAGACTGCTAAGTAAGGAGCTATTAGCGCGGCATTACGTCACTTATTTACCTGCAGTTATTGCAACCCAGCTGCTACTCTGAGTATTGGGCGCGCGCTTCTTTTTCGCAGCCATTCCGTGCGTGGTGACGTGTGATCCCGTCGCGAGACGCTACTACGACTGAGGAGGACGACGTCAACACACGAGCTGCTGGGTCGCCTCAACGTGACGTCGACGTCAGCTCAGAGAAGGCGCGAGTCTGCCTAGTTGTACCATTTTTTCAAGGAGGAAGAAAGTACATGTTAAGCAATGTTCACCAGGTTAATCGGTAAAATAATGACTCATATTTGATTGAGAACTACATATATTTAAACATATAATAGCTTATGTTAAAGAAAACGCGACAGTGAAATGGCACATGAACAAATTATTTTCGTACTCGTACTGAAATATAGTGGTTTGCGCCATTAATGACGTAGAATTCAAATGCAGTTTTCAGTAGTGGCGCCAGAGGACGCCAAATAACTTCAACAAGAATTTGCCCTTTACAGAATAGTTCCTTATTATTATGTGGTAATTTATGTTATTTCTTACATTGTTCTGGTTAAAATAGTGATTTGTTTTTCAATGCTGATGTACACGGTGTAACCAGCTGGCTACGATCACATGGGAATGCACCAAATTGGAGAAGCCATCTGTGTCTCAATAGGAAAAGGCACACACACACGCACACACGCACACACACACACATACACACACGCACACGCACACACACACGGCCTACACATGTATGTCTCAGGCAGGATATGACACTTCAGGCCCCAGTTGGTGATCACTGAGTCACTTGTTTTTCTCTCTGTGTCACACACTGAGTTAATCCTGCAGTGAGAATAGGGTGAATGGATGTTAGCATGTCACACTATCTGTTGGAGTGCAGTGGGTTCATGTCTGGAGATGGACGTGAATCTCCTCTAAACACGCCCCGTCTAGCTCGGCGTGTGTTGCTAACAAGAGGGACGTGATGAGTTGTCACTTTCTGTCTCCCTGTGTCATCTTTATCTTCTATCTTTATCTGTGTCCTCAATTAGCTGCAACATAAATACACAGGAAGGGACTCATGGAATATCTCAAATCCTAAGATGCTATAAACACGCACACCACTGGGCCCATTATCTCGCCGGGTTCCCTTAGATGTGTGCTGGTGTCATTTGCAGCCCAGAGAAAGAGCCGCTTGTGAACGACTTGTTTTACGACCCCCAGGAGTATCGTACTCAAGAGTCCCGGCAACTGAACACAACCATGAACGCTTTCTTCCTCGCTCGCTGCTCGAGGGGGACACCAGTGTTCCTGCCTGCCGCGGAGAACAACAGAGGCTGTTCTGATGGACTAGCAGGCAGGCTACCCCCAGAGAGAGAGAGAGAGAGAGAGAGAGAGAGAGAGCAGAGTTCTCTGTCACCAGCCTGCCGCAGACGAGAACAAAGTAGGTCTAAAATTAGCTCCCCGAAAATGTCTTAGTAGGCTGAAGACTCCCCACAGGTCCGACATCAGCGCTCATCTGTCCCCTCGGGTCAAACCTCGCTGTCCTCCTGCATCCTTCCAACAACACAAAAACACCATTGTTCCTTATTTTCCATCTTAATTTTCCCTTTTCAGGTGAATATTAGTATTTACTGTGGTTTATTTACTGCTAACTCTCATCTCTGTCCTGCTACTCGGTGTATTATAGTGTGTGATGTCTCTCGCCAAAACATTTTGAACGTTGCCTAATGATCTGGATGAGCGTAGCGCAGCATCAGAAGAATTCTATGAAATATTTAAAGAACACATTTTTTCGGCTGGTGCTCGATGCATATTAGAACAGTTGATCGTGTCACTTCACCACATTGAGAGGCACTTGGATGTCTGCAGCTCAGCTCACGCATCGACATATACACACAGAACCCCAGGCACACACACATGCATACACATCCACACATATACACACAGAACCCCATGCACACACACATGCATACACATCCACACATATACACACAGAACCCCATGCACATACACATACATCCACATATACACACACAAGCAGATGTGGAGAGAATTCCCTTTGGCAGCAGTTCAAGCCCTTGAGTCATCATCTGGGATTCCCTTCCTCTCATTTCCAAATATGGGCGTTCGCCTCCTAAGTTGAAGAGCGGGAAGCAGCATGCGGAGTGGAGCCCCTTTTGTGATGTCACAACCCTGGAGACGGACAGCAGCCGTGAGCCGCCTGACTGGAAACACGGGAGGAAAGAATTCCAGGCAGGCAGAATGTCGGGAATTATTTAAGAATCATTGCAACGCTATCCCCTGATGCACGGTAAACCCCCCGCTCTGGAAATAAGGAACGCCTGTAGAAGCCTACTTTTCCCTCTGAAGT
>OMNS01050046.1:0-10235 GCA_900303225.1 Laemonema laureysi | reverse complement strand
TCGATGCCAGCATACATGACACCTCCGAACAGGTCATTCATGATGCTGGCCAGGGCCTCCGCGTTCAACATGCCGTGCAGTGCACCCACAAACACCGTCTTGCTGGGGTCCAAACGCTGGGAGGGGCAGCGCACGTAGTTGCTGTCGGAGATCACCCAGGGGATCACTTGTACCTGGAGCATCAGAAGAAAAACCATCAAACAGGTTGGCCCAAAAGAACACAGCCCTGGGGGACACACGCACACACACAATGAGTGATGACTCACATCCTTGCATCGCATCCTGCGGCTAGACATCTTGAAGTAGTACTCCCCGTTGTCCTCGGGCTGGAGCAGGTCCTGGGTGCAGGCCTGGAGAAGGGCCCTCACAGACTTCTCATTCTCAAACACCAGGTAAACATAACCTGCGAATGACAGCAGGAGTATTAAGGTAACACAGCACTCCGCAGATATGAATGCAATACAAAAAGAGTATTTGTATACAATTTGGCCCAAAGAAAACAATATATGACAGTTTGAAACTATTATTTAACAGCACAGATTAATCCATTCGCATATGCCTCCAGTGGTATTCTAGTGTCCCACATACACACAATCTAATACCAATGATGGCATACTATTCCATCGGTGGGCAGGGCTCAGACTTCACCTTGTACCTTTAAACCGCCAGCATGCAGTGTGCTCACCATGGTGCCACCTCTGAACCAGGAAGTAAAAACATGTAGCCTACCAGCCAGCTGTTACCTTTGGGCATATTACCTTTAGGAGGGCAGCGAGGGTGCTTGCCATCCTTACCCGGCCACTCCACACTCAGAGGGCCGTAGCCACTGAACGTGTTGATCAAACCAGCTGATGAAACACAAAGACAGACAAAGAAAGGACAGAAGAACGAAGAGACAATGCTTTAATAAACTAGTTGAGCGTTTGAATAATAGATGAAATTGTCATGTCATAATAGCCCCGGAGTCGTAGACGGTACATTTACAGATTGATGTGCACATAAGGGTGGAATACAAATTGATTCATAAACTATTTTGACAAATCAAATCTGGAACCACCATTTGAATTACCGCTCAATTTAAAATCTTAATTTAGGCCTTAGATGGGGCATGAATGTTGCCATGTGTGCCAATGATTAAGCATAGTCAAATTATACTATAATCAAATTGGCGCGTTCAGTGACCTTGTAATCAGTGTTAACGTGACGGTCACCATAGCAAAGTTACTCATTCTAGCCATAGAAATTACAGAAACAACAAAGCTAACACGGCAATAGATTTCACTGAATGTATGCATAGGACGGTCTAAACAGAATAAATGGCACGTTGTGGCCCAGGGTTGTACCTTCAGTGATGTCCCAGGGCACTCCTCCCAGGAACACCTTGCAGGAGAAGAGTGGGTTCTTGTTGTTCCTGGGAGGCAGCTGTCCGCTCCAGGTGAATGTGGCCTCATTCACAGCTGACAAAAAAAAAAAGTAGACATTGAAGAGCACAAAGAAGCAGTCTGGTTCAGCGTGCCTATAACAAAAGAAACGCCAGCACTTCAGAGACAACCTATGCTTAATGGCCGATTCTAGCAATTGCTCTTTCTGGCCTAAATTGCATGAAGCGACGTTCCTTCCCATGGTGCAACTTTTGTTTGGCAAGTGACGCCCCGTTGCACCCGTTTCTGTTCGGTGTCGAGGATGGGTTTCACTGCGGTTCATTTGTATGGCTGGTCAAGTTTACCGGCAGCCTGTCTGTGCAGGCGAGCCTCCCTCTCGATGCTGAAGGTCTCGTCCGGCTGGTCCAGCAGGTCCAGGCCGGGCCAGAGGGAGCCAGTGGGCCAGCGGCGGGACAAGGCTGAGGCTGGGCTGCCGCTGGGGGGCGGGGTCAGAGGAGAGCAGCTGTCTTGGTGGTCCAGGCGAGAGCCACCACGCAGCGGCTCCTTCTGCATGCTGGACATGAGGTAAGGCAGGGGAGGAGAGATCCTCAGCGTGGACTGTGGGGACACGAGGACAATCATTCTCAAGCACGTCACAACATAAACATGTGGATGAGATGTCAAATTATAAAGTCCTTGGGTTTCCATTTCCAGTGCAAAAAATGTGTTATTGAACTGGCAAAACGGACAGATTGGTATGACGGATGGTTACGAATCAATATTCCGAGAAGGAAAACATTAGGACAACAGCAGGCCATACCAGCAGGTCATAGATGTGGTCTGAACCAGAGCTGAAGCCACTGGTCTCCGAGTCCGCAGGGCTGCTTGAACGAGAGTCCAGGAAGGATCGGGAGTCCAGGCGACTGGCTATGCGGGCCATGCCAGGGAACTTGTCCAGGAAGTCGGCAGGCGTGCCTGTGGCCTCACTGGGATGGTAACCCGGGGGCTTACCCAGGATGTTACCTAGGGGACTGTTGAGCAAGCCCAGCACTGGAGAGAGGACAATGACAAAGCATTTACAGACTGGAATAACAATGACTCGTACCAAAATCCCCTCCGCTTCCCTCAGAAACAGGACTGCAGAGTTAGCCTAGGCAATTTTAGCTGCGCAAGCATTTGCTACACAAATTCCCCAAAACAATGAACCCATCTCAAATTACCATTTCGAGCCAACTTTTGGTTTTTGAAACTATACAAATCATGAGCCGTGAATTGATAACCAAAATTCAAAACAAACAATACCAACCAAACGATGCAGCCTCAAAAATCAAACACATGCTACCAAGCCAACATTTTAAAACGCTTTGTCCAACAACGCCATGACTATTAACCGCTTTGATGCAGACTTGCGATGGCAGGGTCATCAGGTAGCCATGGTACATGTGTCCTCAAAGACCTGCTACGGTACCGGCCATGGGGCACCGGAGCAGTATTCAGCTGATGGCAGCATTAAATGCACTGGCCCACTTAGCAGGCCCAGTTTAGATTGCTCTCAATGAACAGTCTGGTTTTACAGGCGAACCGTGATACAACCATAGGCCCCACAAAATGGGTCAGGGCAACAATGGTGCAGAGTAGCTATTAAAAGTGCTGGCGTTTGCCTTCAAGACAAAAAGCACAGATTAGAATGAAGACTGCTGTTATAATCTAGTAAAAGCAAGGCAAACACAAGGTGGCTATATTACACTGAATAGGTTAATTCAGCATTTAAACCAACCCACTGAATTATATAACACAAGTTTAACAACAAGGCACGCCTAATTAATACAGCAGATCATGCTAGTGGGAGAATACGATGGAACCCTAAAAAACGTTTTGATTTAAATGCTGTGCCAAACATATGCTGATCGACAGGTGGTGTAGCTGAATATTTCAACAGTTTTCACTTTGATAATGTACCCGTGAGTAATGTACTAGCAAGTAACCTTGGCAGTTGAGAACCTTATGTCCATCACTAGCCAGGGCCAGTTATGATACAACCACTCAATTAGCCTGTTGCTATGTTTTCCCAAGCCTGCTACACTGCCAAAGATGCAGCAGAGCAAAACTGCCACATCATCCTCCCCAGCGACGCTAGTGCCAGTTCTCACAGACTGACACGAGGACAACAGCCAACAGTCACATACTTCAAATACTGCTGGCAACATCCGATACCACTGAGACCAATCACAAAAGCAGCTTCTGAGCAAGTCTTTTCCAATGGAGGCTCAGAAAGGTTACATTTTCACAAAAATACATCACTTTAGTATATGCCTACTTCAACCACAAGCCTATCCTGGCATCTATGGCACATGATGACAAATCAATAGTTACTGTGAAGTTGTGGTACTTGCCAGAGGGTGAGCTGCTGTGGGCCTGGGAAGAAGCGGTTGTGTGCGCGTCCGTCTCCTGGCTGCTCCAGGGGCGATCCCAGCTGGACAGGCTGAGAGACTGGAGCCCCAGGCCCAGGTCGGAGACATCCGGAAGGCCCCTTGATGCAGAGGACATGTCCTGGGAGAGAGACATGCCACTTCCGCCACCACAGTTGGGGAATAGCATCCTGCTGCCCACTGCAGCCAGCTCTCTGTCCTTCCCGTCTGAGGTTCAGTTTCAGAGATAAACACAGCGAGAAACAAGTGTTACGACATCAAGAGCAGCACCGCCGTTCTAGTCTACATTCAAATTTCAAGCGCAGGCTGCGTCCGTTGGGCTGCGTGCTCCCAATCCCCGTGTGAAACGATGTCCTGTTGCGGTCACTGAAGAGCCCTCCTCTTCCCTGGCTGGTGAAGCCAACCTGCTGCCTCTGTGCCTGGAGAGACTGACCGGCATCTCCGTCTGAATCACTGACCCACCTAGCAGCATGTGACAGGGCTGCTGATGCACTCACACCCCCCTGCTAATGACATCAGCCTCCCACCCATACACACCCCTCCCCAATTTCCTCTCCTAACTAATGAAAAATTTCCGTCTGTCGTTTCTTCTGGCTGGTACAAGCACTGCCTCGCTGGGCGAGCACAGCCCATCTCAGAGTCAGCAGTAGACCGCTGCTGCCATGGTGGCTGCTGCTGCCTCCTACAGTTTGTCTAGTCTCGCTTCCTGAGTGAGCTGGCAAAAAAAAAGAAAAGCAAAAAAAAAAAAAGGATACGAGTGGGTGGGGGCAGCTGGGCTGAGCTAGCGTAGCTTAGTGGATGGCTATACAGCAATGACTCAGCAGACGGATTAAAAAAGGTTATTGTTAAAACTGGGTACTTTGAGGGAAGGACACTTTTTTTTTTTTTTTACACAAACACTGGCCAACTGATAATTCCACACATTCAATAAAAAATATATAAAAATTCTAAAAAGCCATCAGATATTTGCTACTGAGGGCAAACAAAACAGACAGAGCCTCACAAGAGCAGCTGACTGATCAGATGTTGGGCGCTGGGAGAGATTTGCACCACCAGCTCCTCCCATCCCTCTCAGAGCCTGGACAGCTTCCAGCTGCTAGCTACAGCCCTGATTCAGCATGTCCCACAAGGCCACAGGGACTGGGGTGAGGTAGGACAGCCCAAAAATACAAAAATAAAACTAGAGTGTGGTTCAAATTGGGATTACACTGCCAGACTGATTCTGCATTGTGTTAAAGTTTAGTTTTAATGAGGACAATGAGTTATAGGACATTGTGCATATTCTGATGGCCAGCTTTTGTGTCAGGCAGTCAAAGGGTCACATTTACATCTATAACCTTTTAAAACTGATTTCAACAACAATTGAAACCCATTATTGGAAAAGGTCTAGCATTTGTAACATTTTTAAATTTTAATTAACACTTGACATTAGACTTTAAAGGGACTTTGGCCTGTATGCCTACTCCCTATATTCTTGGCATAGGTTTCCTAAAATAAATAAAATGCTTACAATGCTGCAACATGGCAGACTAAGCTATGCGGTATGAATCAGCGGTTGGCATTTGAGTCGGTAACAAAGACGACATCAAGTCAGTTTCCCTTTACACCTTTAACCCCATTTTGTCTCGTGAGCGAACTTCAAATGCATTCTCCTAAAAGACTTTACCACACTGGAGGTCTCGCTTCCCCTTGGTGTTTGGTGTGGTGCACACGCCAGTAAAATCTAGAGCATTGCCCAGCATGGTGTTCATTCGGCGGAAAATATCTGCATTGCTGCAAGTGGACAGGGCCGGAGACTCCGGGTCCCAACGTTCATGAGCTCGAGGATCGTCTCTCTGGGGATTAAAAGGCAATTATTGAGGAACGAGTATTTTCCACAAATATTAAAACACAAGCATAGCATACAATTTGAACTGTTGTGTTTGTTTTATGGAGAACGACATTTCCCCAAACTACATTTCAGCCGACCTCAGATGGATAGACCTGGAACCCTATTTGAAGCAAGGCTAGTTCAAGGAAATGGCTTTCCCAAAACAAAAGTGCGCTGGGTAAAACTCACCAGGGAAAACGCCATGATATTGTTAGCCTATTCGATACGTAACAAGCATAACCACTGGTGGGTAAAAGAAGACATATTTATGAAGTTTGTTTGCCAGCTAATTAGGCACAATTTGCTGAACGTGTGCTAGACGAATGGCAAGAGATAGGGGGCAGCCGCGTCGGTAGAGTGTCTTCACGTGCCCTTTACATCAAAAGCCAATGGTCTTCATAGGATTTTTTTTCTTTCATGATTGTTGTACAATGATAAGCTTCAAATAATTTGCAACTTTTGTCATTCATGTTTATCCAACGCAATAGACATATAGCCTATACAATATAGACGATGTATATATATATATATATTTTTTTTCTTTCTTGTATTTAATTTAATTCGTTAAAGATGATATATTTAAGGATTATTATGTGGCTACGCCTATATTATTCACGACGATCACGTGCAAGTTGGGCGCGTGGCTCACAGAACACACTGATCATTATTATCCATAAACCGATAACTCTTTTGATATGTTGTAACCTAATTTATGTTGTAACTTAATTAAACTTATTTACCACGTGATGGAAATATGCGTTATTTACTCTTTAAAAAAACCGATTATGGATAATTATTGTGAGTAATACTTATATACACATTATATACACAGTCACATCAGTTCAGCTGTCCTAGTGAGGATACCTCATGAGCGCACCCAGCATCCCAGCCCTCCCAAATGTACAGATGGGTCCACGTCTCGGCCTAGTTGTCTTGCGACAACTAGGCCTGTAGATGGCAACAACGCCCTACAAATACATACAGGCTCCGTTTCATCCTTTGCACGCTATCTTTTGTCTTTCTTGACCCCATTAATTACAGTATTTTTTGTGTGCAGTGCCAGTGTGTACTAAACCCCCTTTCTCTTGTGAACAACAATTGGTGTTACTCTAATTGTTATTCTAACATTATGATTATAAGTATCACATTTTTAATAGATCAACCCATTCATTGAAATAAAATTATATAAATCCAATACGACTACATACACTACACAATACACTATGAGCAGATTACAGCTATGTTGAAACTAAAATGCACAAATGCAAAATACATTTGGTATACACCACAACCTTATTGTTTATAGGCAGACCATCCTGCAATTTCCAGAGAAATTGAGGATTGATGTTCCTCAAGAGAATTTACACACATGTGATATTACCTGTTGTGCTTGAAAGCGACAGGAGCATTCTGCTTTCTAAATCCATATCGTCTTCCTCCTCTGCATATTGATTTCCTGTCAATTCGAGTTTTCTGTGATCCATTTCTGAAAGATGTTTTTATGTGGTCCAATTTCCCATGAAGGACACATGGCTGTTTTTGTTGCTTTTTTGCTTGTAATTAATAGACAATAAGAGAGGGTTTGACTTTGTAAGAATAACAATAAATACTAAATCCTCAGCATAAATATGTCATCACTTAATATACAATTATTTCAATCTGGAATGTTCCTGCTGGCACTTGACAATTGAAATATTCTTACAACAATCATTTCAAATGTAGTACAATGTTCTTAATTGTATCAAATTACCATTTTAAATGATGTGCTTAGAGTACAACATTGTAACAATTAGCTCCAACTCATTAGGCCACCAAGTAGCTACTCTGTAGTTGATTCCACAACCCCTCTGCACACTGGTAGTGAATGAATACAAGATCCTTAGGCCTAGAGCTCAGTGCAGGTAGGTTTATTAACTTAAGCTTGAATAATGAGAGCTTCTGGAAAAGTCTTCAAATGTGTGGATTGTTTTGCTTCAACTCAGCATAGGCTACTTGTACCCATGAAGGTAAAATACTTCATATCATGTTCCCCTTTAATAAAAAGGGATCACATATTCACTGGACCCCATGTACAGTTAACTTGTCGTGCCACTCAAGATAAACAGCTGGTCCCGTTGTGAACCACCATTAAACTACTCCCTAGAGGTCACGCTTGGTTGAGCAGAGCAGCATTGAGGTCGTTGCTCCTAATGTAAACCCAAAAGTCAGCCATACATAGTAATTGGTGGATTTAAAATTTAAAGACTTCAATTATTGATGTCGACGTCCCCTTCCAGAATTGTGTAGGGCGAAATGAGTCTAGACGGTGCAAGTAATGAGCGTGTACAAAAACCAGCATCAATGACGAAACACGAGAGATGCATTCACTTGCTTGTTTTATTCATAAGATGGTACTTTTTTTCTCTCTTTTTTTTTTATATCTTATGCACAGCAGATACCAAGACAAACAAGTTCTAAACCACAAACTTAAATTCCTTCATCACTCGAATCCTGCGTTTCCATATGGTCTTCCCTCCCTCAAATAAACCAAGCCTTTTTCGTTTGTAGTCCAGTTTCACATTCTGAAAGATCAGCATTTTACAGCAATCTCATTGTAGCAGTCAGGGTGGCACAAAGCCACCATCAGAACACTTCCTTTTTGACAGACACATTTCCCCTTTAAACAAATACAATTGCACTTTTTTTTTTTAACTACTTCAACAGGATTATAGGATCAAAAATAACACCAAAAACAACATCTAAACAACCAACTTAGACAGATTCATTTTTTTAGTTGCACGAAAAAATGCATAAATATACATCACACAAAAAAGTACAATTTTGTACTTTATTTGCTCAAATAATAATAATAATAATAATAATAGACATTTATATGACGAGGCTAGGACTGGGACTGTCAGAAAGGGATGCATTCACAGGGTCCATGCGAGATAAGCCATTTACACAACAGCCTAGCTTTCACAGAGGCAAGACCAGGGTTCTACAGGGAAAAAAAAACAATTGTCTAGGCCAAGATAAAGGAGGCAACACAAACACTAATATTAGGATCCACCGAACCCATGTTCCAAGTTCATGCCAAAAAGACTAACATGCAATGACTTTACTCTTCTAAACCTCCCCTGTGCCATGGCGACCCATGGAAGGACTAGCTTACAAATGGCAACTTCAACAGGTCAACTTCTTGCCTAGCATTTTTTTTTCTTCATTTTTTTTCCGTTAGGTGCTAATAAGGTAGCGCTTCAGTTGCCAAGAGGAATCATAAGCTTAGAATGTTGACAGCAAGATGGTTTCTACCCGAATGTCCCATAGACATTGGAGAGGAATTATAAATACTGTAAGTTTCTAATGCACATTTGTCCATTAAATAAACCTGATTAAATTAATGAAGCGCTCGGCAAACCTCCCGTCAGCTGGATGCAGGTTGGGGTTTCCAGAAGCCTGGTGGGAGACAGCACAATAGTTAGCATCGTCAACCAACATCCACTCTAAAAAATAAGCAAGTCTACAAAATGCCTTCTTGTTTACAGACATGCAAGCCTTTTTGTAGGTCCCACAACAGGCAAAAACAAAAACACATTAAGACAAATGCTACTCACTTAATATCTTAACAAAACTGCCGGGACTTCCATCCAGGCTGGGAGGTCTCGGAGGGTGTAGGGTACCAGCGCATCTACAGACACAAAGCATTCATGAGCGAGCAAACAAAGACGGCCTTCATACCTCGCTGCCCAACATTTTATTACATCCAATTTTTATTCAAGCAACATGATTGCAGTGATATAAATGTTCTGCAATATTACGACTAAAAATCATATTATTCCTAAATGTACTTTCGTTGTTTCAGTACAACTGATCCAAGACCATTGGTTAGACCAAGAGTCCCCTTAAGAAGAAATGAAAGCCATGAGAATATGGGTCACATAGCTGCCGGATGAGCACAACAGTCCTGGAGTAATTAACAGCCATGGAAATGAGTCGACCCCCAGTTAAACATTTCCATGGCATCAACGTTTGTATGCCCATCCCAGTTCCATACTCAGTAAGCCCTGTGTGCTCTGTAGAAGGTTACCAATTACCTGGAAAAAAAGCCTGAGATTTATTTCAAGGTCAAGACAGTTGCGAGGCAAACAGCCAAGAACACCTCCAGGCAGAGCAAGTTAGGGGCTATACAGTAGAATACAATACAGAGTTCCTTCTATAGGAAACAGAGGGCCGAACCCACATCTAGGGATCCTTCGTCACATTCAAATTAGACCGCCCTCCCTCCCCAGACACAGACAGCAGGTTGGCACCTATGAAGAAGGCCATCACGGCTCACCAATTTCTCTTCGCAAAATACCTTGCATTCCTCAGGCCCTCATCTCAAAGTAGTCCCGGCAGTAGCTGCTGCCGCCTACTGTTTGGTGTCGCACTCCCTTGCATAGTGGAGGAAGTTAGCTCAGCAATGAACTTTAAATGACCCAATAGGACAAATATTTTCCATTGCTATTGTTACCAAGAGCCTTGCAGCACACTGCAACGCTACCACTGCATTTAGATAGCAATTAGCCCACAATGGAAAGAATGTAGGCAATC
>OMNS01050034.1:0-11571 GCA_900303225.1 Laemonema laureysi | reverse complement strand
GGCGGGGGGCCGGGATCACTGAATACACTACTTTGTGTACACAATTAAATGAAATAATTAGATGAAGTATTCCCAGAGCAACACGATACATGAACACCATAATAAACCAATCGCCTCCAGAGCAGGAGATCGCTGATTCCTCATGAAAGTCACCATGAAGCCATGTATCGTCGGCATCGTGTATCTCTACAGTGGCCAGTCTACGCATGTCATTTGAAACCTTTTGTACAGTTTACTACTGCTGGCCGAGTTTGTGTTTGCCAATTACGTGCTCACAGATCCCTCCGCCTCCACCAACATGATTGGTCGAGGCAAATGTGAATTGAAAGATCTCAGCCACCAGACTGTAGCAGTCTGCCACATGCCACCGAAGTGGCTTTTCTGAGCTCCTCTGACAACCAGGACACTGGTAGACGTTGTTGCAAACCGGTTTAGTTGGCAAAAGATGCGTATCTATGGGCAGGCCTGGCTGGGCCCGCCCACGTCTTGCTTCCTAGGCCCATCCATTCAGATAGCTGCTTTTTTTGGGTAATAAATCTGCTTTTACTGCAATGACTTAATATATTGGGCATTCACGACGGCTGCATTTTAGTCGTCAATTGCTCAAAAAAGTAGTCGATTAATCGCGGGAGATATATCAACATTTTTGTCACCCAATAATTAATTCTCGCCAAAAAGCTCTCATATACATATACATCATATACCCTAACCCTAACCCTAAAGGGTTAACTAATGTGGGCGGGACCAACCTGGGAGTAGATGAAATAGCAGAGTCCCCGATTGGTTCTGAGAGGCTGTTTACAAACCAGCCGGGATCTCTGAACCCCCAGCAGCTTGTCTGGGCTGGAGATAGTGTTTGACTGCAGTAACAATGCGACCAGCGAGAGTCTTTCCGTCTCTAAATACCTTAAATTCTGTTTATTTAACGCGGCATCACGTAGAAAATGATTGTTCAAACTGATCTATGTTCAACAACAACCAACAACCCTATGTCCACCTTCAGTTGTTAGAAGCCCATCTAAATATCTGCAACGATGCAGTTTTTTTTTGTGGTTTTGATGGTCGACTATTCTGTGAAACCCCCGTGTGGTTTGCATTCTCATCTGTTCATCTCCGTCTATTTATGTGGTATTCAGCGTTTCATACATACAACGTAAAGGAGGGCAGGGGGTGTCGTCCTGCTACTGATCGGAGGCAACAATCTGTCCTATTATTTATTTCAACCAATGCAAATGATTTGTACTTCAAATCATGTGTGGCGTGCGCTGCGATTGGCTGTTTGAATGCCGTTGCCAACTGCAATCTACCACAGTGTGTCAAACTTGGTCGTTTCCCAGTCCAGAATCGAATCTGCTGCTGCTTTGCTAGCTAACTGTAGCTTAAAAACAAGTAGCCTGGTAGTTAGCCTAGCGATGGCAGAACAAATGTCCATTGTGAGACTTTGAAGATTGGAGGAGCAGGTGGTTGGTTTAGATGTCAGTATGATGACACAGCAGGCCAACGTATAGCAGAACACTTTTCACGTTTGTAATGTACAGTAAGTGCTGTTGAGCTATCTGTGGAATGAATAGTGTGGCCCATCCACTTGTATTCAGGCCCAGCTTCGCTTCTGGCTACGCTTCTGGCTACGCCACTGGTTGGCAAGACGACAGGTGGTTAAAACAATGACATGTCCGAGCTCTCCTTGAGTGTGTGTGTGTGTGTGTGTGTGTGTGTGTGTGTGTGGTGGCGGCTGGTTTAACCTGTGCACCTTCATTACCCCAAACACACACACACAGGCACACATCAACAAAATTTGAAAAACGACAGACTTCAGATTGCTGGAGCTTCAACTCTGGGCGGCATTACAGTTGATGAATATGTTTGTTCAATTATTTGGTTGCGTCGGCGCCCCCTACAGGCACAACACTGTCACCGCTGCCTCAAGCTCGCAGTGGAAAAATACAGTAGTGATGACAGGCATTGTGATTAAGCAGCATGTCATTAATTGTGTGTGTGTGTGTGTGTGTGTGTATATGTGTGTGTCAGGCCTAAGTATGCTCTGTTGGATGAGTGCACCAGCGCCGTCAGCATAGACGTGGAGGGGAAGATCTTCCAGGCTGCCAAGGACTCTGGTATCTCCCTGCTGTCCATCACACACAGACCCTCTCTCTGGTGAGACCTCTCTCTCTCTCTCTGTCTCTCAGTGTCTCTCTCTCCATCACACGGGCATTCTCTATGGTGAGACCTCTCTCTCTTTCTCTCTCTCTCTGTCCCTTTGTGTCTCTCTCACTCCATCACACAGACCCTCTCTCTGGTAAGACCTCTCTGTGTCTCTCTCTCTATCACACAGACCTTCTCTATGGTGGGACCTCTCTCTGTCTCTCTGTGTCTCTCTCTGTCTTTCTCACCATCACACAGACCTTCTCTCTGGTAAGACCTCTCTCTCTCCACCACACAGACCTCTCTGGTAAGACTTCTCTGTCTCTCTCCATCACACATACCATCTCTCTGGTGAGACCTCTCTCTGTTTCTATGTGTCTCTCTCTCTCTCCCTGCTGTCCATCACACAGACCTTCTCTCTGGTAAGACCTGTCCCTATGACCTCCACATGACCTTCTCCATCTCCATCCCATGCCACTATGTCCTCTGTCTCCTTATATTCTGCTCTGCTCTATTCTGGCCTGTTGTTTTGTTCTGGTGTAGTAGTCTAATCTGGTCTGGACAATACATCTGTGTGTAGTACTGTGTTTATTTATCAGCACATAGGACTGTGTAGTAACGTGCAATACTGTGCAGAAGCGTGTAGTATTGCATAGTGCTATGTATGAGTATGTATTAGTATGTATTACTAATTGGGGTTCCCAATCAGGCTAAAGACTAGGTGTGCTATGACATTTTGTGTGATTTAATATATATTATCCTGATATAGATTACTGATATAGTTGGTACTAGTTATGATTTACTTTATTATTGATTCTTACTGGTTCGTACTCCATTTCAATGCATATTTGACAAATAATGCAATTGCCAGTTGTTGTTTTTTGCCTGCATCCACGTGATACCTTTTGACAGTCTGCAGTGTGTGAAATATTGTTCATAATATATCCTGGCAATAATGTGACATTTTTCACAATCAACTTTAGGTTGCCTTGAAATTCTGGTTGAGCGGCTAAGGTTGTGAACCCCAGATGAGCTGACAGTGCTGTGTAGTATATAGTAATAGAGCGCATCAGCATGACCAGTAGCGTGTTCCAGGGTTGGGCTTCTCCTCCTCCTGACCTCGGTGTTTTCCCCTGATGCCTCCCACCAGGAAGTTCCACACCCACCTGCTGCAGTTTGACGGCGAGGGGGGCTGGCGCTTCGAGCAGCTGGACACGGCCACCCGCCTCTCCCTCACCGAGGAGAAACAGCGGCTGGAGGCCCAGCTCGCCGGCATACCCAAGATGCAACAGCGGCTCAACGAGCTCTGCAACATCCTGGGGGAGGACTCTGTCCTCAAGACCGCCCAGGCGTGAGGAAGAGGGTGAGAGGGGGGGAGAGAGAGGGAGAGAGTGGGGGAGAGGGGGAGAGGGGGAGAGAGGGTACGAGAGAGAGGGAGAGAGTGTCAAAGTTCTGTGGCCCGTCTATGCCTGCAAGCCATCCTCACCCCCATCCTTCCTCTCTCCAGCCCTCCTTTTCTCCTTCTCTCCTCTCCTCCCCTCCTCCTCTTTCTGCCGTGGTTCGTTCTCCTCAAAGACAGAAGCGAGAGGACAGGTTAAAGTATTACTTCACGTTTTGCTGTGTTTTTACCCTTTTTTCTCTTTTGAACATAATTAGGATTTTCAGCGTTAAAAATACCCGACAAGCGGTTTCGTGATCATTGTGATGATGTCTGTTTGTTTTTAGCACTTTATGTTTATTACCGTTCCTGGTGTGGTTGTTTGCAATGAAGTGGAACATTAGCTGTGTTTTAGCTGAAAGATGTGTTCTCATGAACCACTAAACCTCCAAAGCAGTATTTTTCGATTTCAACATGAGCATGCAGGCCAGCGGATGGAACATGTCTATTATGAATAGGATTTTGAATTTCTGAAAGCATTTATAAGTGCCTGGCATCCCCATGGTTAGCCTAGCAACGCATCTCTCTGCGACCCTAGATGACAAGACACGTAGGAATGACCTTTGACCTATGAGAGTCATTGAGCCGTACATTTAGCCCAATTTTTCGTCGACGTCGGTAGCACCTCTCTTTTAGCACCTAGAACAGGGTTTTTATTTTAATTAACAGCCGTGTTCAATATTCATATATACTTTATTTGATGTTTGATTCGTTGTTTTAAATCTGGAAGTCACATGACCAGTGCATACAAAATCTAAATTATATCTCCTCCTTGTGGAGAGTTATACAATCCATGTCCTGAAAAGTCACAACTGATTTATAAATGTGCTACAACCATCGGCTGATGTAATGGAACCATTTTTTAGGTTTTTGTTGTGGTGCAGGTGGCAGGTGTGCCACCGTCAGTGGAAGTAGATGAAATCAAGTAGATTTAGCGAAACAGATACAGTTGCTTTTTCATGTCTTGCGCTAACGTCACGCCGCTGCTCAGGACGACGTCACCACTGAGCTAGCGAAAGCAGGGAGCCATTTTGGATCTGTTGTTGTAAGGGTTAGCGAAAGCCATATATTTAGGTTTTGTTTTTTTATGAATACAGTGAGCTGAGAGGGGCTCTATTGTTTTAGCGAGCTGGCAAGATGGCAACTGTCAGCAGCTACTGTCAGTGTGTCTCTCTTTCTCCCACTCTTATCTATCTATCTATCTATCTATTTATCTATCTATCTATCTCTTATGTTCTTGATCTGTCTCTCACACATTACATACATATCGATGTGATCATGGCTGTAAGCATACATACAGATATACAAATAACAAATACACACACATACACGCACACACACACACACCTTGACACACCTTAAACACACACCAGCTGCTAACTTTCTCCTCCGTATTGACAATGAAAACACTTTGGTTCATCTCGCTTGTGTTTCTGACAGTTGCTGCGACTGTGTGGGTAGCAGCTGTTTTAGATAATTTCATTGTTTGGTTAAAATAGGGTAATACCCCTACTTCACAACGCTGGATGTAGAAATGTAGGATATATATGTAATATAGGTGTCTATCTCCTCCTTCATCAATGCCAGTGTTTGTTTGTGTACAGGTCAAAGGTCAAGGGTTAACAGGGAGTTCTCTTTGCTCAGAGGCAATCGGGGGCAGAGGCTGCCGTCGCGCTGTTAGTTAGTCGGAAGGCCTTGAGTCGGCGCTGGCTCTGTACTGTTGGCCCCCCGACGGATCCTGATGCTGGGAAGAAGGAGACTGTTGACGTTGTTGAACTTGGTCTCGAGGTGGGATCTGTGGTCTGAGTCGCAGTTTGTTTTCCGGTCACACATTTCAAATGGTCGCCCACTTTTTAGTTAACAGGGAACCGCCGCGCTCTGCGATTTTGTAATATAGGAGAGTAATAATAATAGCAATGAATTGTATTTATAACCCGCTTTTCTGTACCCAAAGCGTTAACAATCATAACATCATAGAACCAAAACACAGGGAACACAATAAGATACATGAACACTGTAAGTACATTAGCACAATACAAGTAGATTGGCACAATAGAGTACGGCTTCACGTGTGCATTATGCAACATTGAACTCTGTTTCTATGGGAAAAGAATCTATGAAAAGTTGGACCATTGACGCCATAGGGCCGGTGTTTGCATTCTCCGTTGGTCGAATTCTGAAAAATTACGTCTATGGTCCACTCTTTTCACAGAGTTGATGTTGCAGACTGCGATGGTTCCCTCAAAGTTGTTTTGTTTTTATGAGAAACGGTGTCTCTGCTTCATATTGGTTGAAACTAGTGATTGTTTGAAGTAGCTTTTATAGACTGAATGATGACCTGTGTTATTTCTCAAAATGGACGAACGTAAATAGTTGTAATGTACTGTTGTATGACTTGGTTGCGCTGTGTGATAATCACCAATAACCAATGAAACGATCGCCAATCAATTATTATACTCTGATTTCAAACTCTTGCTTTTAACACTACTGCATACAAAGCACAATCTGTGTGAATAATTATTTAAAGCTTCCTACCCACTAGGCGACTTGGGCAGTACACTCTATTGGACTGGTCTTCACTATCAGTCTTGCCTTGCCGTCGGGTCGATGGTCCACGCTGGGCGACTGGGAACATGCGGGGGTACACATATGAAGACTACTATCCAATTATCCGCAGCTCCTTGTTTTTTGTAGGAAGAGATGCGGCAGACTGGTCCATACGCTGGTCACAGCCCGTCACACTACCAGCATTCCTCTGAACCCGAGCCGTGAATCATTTCTTCAAGATACAAAGTCCCTCTTTTGATTGATTGATTGATGGTTGATGGATACTTTATTCATCCCAGAGGGAAATTTAAGACATCCAGTAGCTTATACATACAGGTTACACCTTTTTCCCGACCACATCGCTTGTACAACTTGTAGGAGTTGTTGTCGTCATTGTTGTTGTTGTTGTAAACCGTGAACGCAGTTTCACTTTTCATCCTCTTGACCTCACATCCCATTGGTCGTTGTTGATCTCAAATCTCATTGGTTCTTGCCAGCATCTTGAGACCTCCCCCCCCCACACACACACACACACACACTATGTGACAATTAGAGCCGACATCACCCCCGACCCCCTAGAATCGGCGGGTTTGTCGCCTAGTGGGTAGGAGCCTTAAGACGATGAATTTGATGGTTGCTTTTTTGCCTTTCTTTCATTTTTCTTCTTTATTTTGTTTCCTAAATGTGAAAGTAAATGTGAGAATAAAACATAGGTAGGTTTCCGCATCATTAAAATCTGTCAAACTCAAAATAGAGGGTGTTGTAAAGACCCTCGATTTTGTTAAACCCACTATAGCCTTGGATCTGAACTGAAACATGAATGTTTATTTATGAATTACTTCATAAATGATTTATGTGGGACCATATATTTGATCTCTGTGTGGTGAAAATCCAGGTTGGTAAAGAAACCACATCTGGCCAGAGGAGGAGAGGCTGGTCTCACACGTGTAAACAGCGAATACCAACGTCATTATGGCGTTTCCATGACCACTGAGCGCTGGCTATTTCTGACAGACTCATCGCCAATTAAACATTTTTTAAAACATTTTTAATTGATCGATTGAAGAATAAAAACAGAGATCTGACTGAGTCATTCTGCCCTGCTATTAGTCCATGAAGTGGTGTAATTAAAACAAAGTGTGAACTGATTAAAACAAGTCATATTTTTTCTACTTTTAGGGGTTGATATCGGATTCAGAATCACAACAGAATCCGTTTCAACCCGTTTAGAAGGAGCTGGTGTGAACGGGCCATTGAACCACTTCCGGAATGTTCTCTCTTTTAATCTAGATTGCAGCGCAGACAGAACTCAAGTCTTTATAGAAACAGCATTTAGTTAGTTTTAGTTTAGTTTCATCCATTTTTAGAGAACCTAAATATTAGCAACAATAACGTAGGATATTGTTGCACTCTTAAAGCCCCTGTGTTTACGATGACATCCTTACTAACAAAACTTTGATACCCCTGTCAGTTTTTATAAAGTAAGAGATCGAATGTATCCAATGTGTATATTAAACCATATTAACAGACTTTACCTTCAGGTGGTAGGGCATACAGGTCGAGTTCCTTATTCTATGACTTTATTAACAATGCATGTTTTTGTATGTATGTCTGAGAGGTACAAATTATATTCCTGTGTGGGTGTGTGGAATTTATTAGATATTAAGAAATGCCTGCAGGTTGAAGGAAAACATGGTGTTGTAGTGTTTAGAGAGAGTGGAAAGGACTAAAACAATTTTTTTTAAAGCATAAATAAATGAAGAAATTTAACTGTGGTTTTTGGCTAATTTGAATTCAAGAGATTATCTCGGCTGTGAGTGAGTCCTGTGGCATCTCTTTCTATCTGATTTGACCAGTTTGTAAGTCTATGGTTTATACGTATTCTTATAAACCGAGACCCGTTAACAGTTTATCCACCAGGGGGCGCTGTGGTGGGCTGTTGTCTTGCATGTTTGCGGGACCGGGAATTCAAAGCCAACATCTGTTTATGTCGGTGTTGGTGAGGCGTGTAATGTCGCTCTTACTGTGAAAGATGTATTTTTGTGTAAAAATGATAAAGTATACAGTGCAACTACTAAAACCGCCCATATTGTGTCTTTTTCTTTTGTGTCCTCTGTGTCTGTTAATAAAATAGCGGTCTGAAATATGAAAGTAATACATTCACGGCTCATTCAAGTTACGTCGATGATCGTAAGAAGCCAAGAGTTATTAACCGCCCAGGGTCCTAGGGTGTGATAACATAATATGACCACATGGTAGCGACACATCATCAATGTTCTCACCGTGAACAACACGCGTGTCTTTCTTTGTTACATAATGCCGAAATAGCTGCAAAACGTACACTATTTTTATTTTAACTATATTATTGGATTAAAAATTAATCAAGAGTGACCTAGCCAAGAAAGTAAACATTAAGCATTAAAAACAAAAAAAACATCAAGGTGACAGCGTGACTAGGATAATAAACACTCAAATCAAATGAAATTACTAAATCACAAAATGATATGATTGTACACATGAACACAAATATACTTTCTGTGTGAGAAGGGCTTTTGGACGGGGGCGGAGCTTGGTGACGTTCTCAGTCTTGGGAGCAGTACGCACGCCAGGATCTGGTCAAGTGTACGACGGTACTACTCACATAACTGGCGGTGCGATTCCCGTGGAAATGTGCACGTCATGTGGGCCAGCTGTTAGGGAAAACGAGCCGCACCTGAGAAACTTGATCTGGTTTTAGAGCCGGGAGTCGGAAAATGGCTCGAATTTCTGTTTTCATGCTAGCAAGAGGCTGAAGGCTGCAGAGACAGTGGCGGCTCAAGGTAGAAGAGCCGCTTTCTTTCTTTGGGACTAACGCCGTGCAGTAAGAGGATAAAGAAAAGGAGAAATTGAAGCTATTTTTAACCGGGACTGTCCGAACCTCAGGTGACGCCATGGCCAGCGGACAAGACGATAGTAGTGTGCGGGTCGCACTGAGGTAAGGAGCCAACCTTGGAGCCCTTTTGGGTTAGGAGAGGATGCTCCATCGGGTCACGCCTCTTCGCTCAATACACTTGTTATATCGCCGGCATTGTTGTCCTATACACCCACATTAAGATCCCACGAAGATCAACCAACAACCGTACACAAGTAAGGTTGTTGGTTCGTTTGTTTTGCAGTAATATAGCCTATAATAGGGTATATTTCTAAAGTATTTCACTATGTTCCCATAATAGTCCTCAAATATTAACAACATTAAATGGGAATTAGACCTACTGATAGCATGGTAACGGGGGCTGTTAAGTGTTCACTATGAAATACGTGAAAATACTATGAAATACTAACTAAGGTCCTTTGTTAGTGTCTCGTTACAGTGCACAATTATGAATGACGTGATGTGTGTGACGTGATTTAGTTCAGGCAGTGTGCCTGACTCTTCTCTATACGTCCCTGTACACAACAACTACACACACCGAATGAAAAGGTTGAACCGACGAAATAAATAAATAAACTAACTGTATTATCTTTAAGCATAAGCTCAGTCTAAACCTGATCAACAGGAGAATAAATACAATGCATGATAAGCGTGCGTGTGTGTGTGTGTGTGTGTGTGTGTGTGTGTGTGTGTGTGTGTGTGCACCTGTGTGTGTGTGTGTGTGTGTGTGTGTGTGTGTGTGTGTGTGAGTGTGTGAGTGAAAGACTAGCTGAAATGTCATTTGAACTGTATCAGTGATAGGACAAAGGCTGCTCTCACATTTCTCTCTCTCTCCGTTTCTCTCACTCTCTCCTTCCGTCCGTCGGTCCCTCAGACTTTGACCTAGAGCGGTTGTTTTCTCGGTCGTATCTTCGTCCCGTTTAGTTCACCAGTTCAATAGCTGACTAGTTACATAGCTAACACTCTCGCTATAGCACAGACAGAACTCTACCGGTGCCTCGGATAATGTTTATTAAATCATATTTCTGTAGTCTACAACAGATTCTTAAATGGCTGTTATGTGTACACCTCAGACAGACAGACTGAGGTGAACTGTTGGTAATACAACAAATAAGCCCTCAGAATGTTTGGTGTGGAAACACCAGCCTCAAATAATATGGGGTGGCTGTGCTCCTTCCTTCTGTTGTGTTGTCTTTTCTTTCTCTTCTGTCCGTCTAGCACTCTCTCTGCCGTGTGCGTTTCTCCATAAGTCAGCTTGTCTCTCTTACTGACAAATATGTATTTTTGATACTATTTTACTTTCTCTCTCTCTCTCTCTCGCTCTCTCTCTCTCACTGACAAATATGTATTTTTGATAATATTTTACACACTCTCTCTCTCCGTCTGTCTCCCTGCCTGTCTGTCTGTCTGTCTCCCTGTCTGTCTGTTCATCTGTCTTCCTGTCTGCCTGTCTGACTGTCTGTCTGTCTTCCACACTGTCTATTCCCAGGGTTGTCCCCCCCCATAAACCATCACCCCTCCTCCCCTCCACAGTAGCAACATCTTAATTACCACACAGTGCTAGACAGGTGAGCTCATCATCTTGTGCGTTAAAACACCTGAAGTGCTTCAGGATGACAGCTCTCTCTCTCGCATTCTCACTCTCTCTCTCTCTCTCTCTCTGTCCTGGCTACTTCCACTTAGCGCCCTGTGTTTGTTTTCAATAATAAGCTAGCAGGTTGCTAGCCACACAGAGCCTGCCCCAGCCTGTTAGCCTGATGCTATCGGTTAGCGAGGCTTTAATCTTCCCATGGTGGCGAGGAGATCCTTTGTAGCATGCGAGTTCCCCCGTCTCTTTGGTGTTGACAACTCGCAAGGGAAAAACAATGATGGCCTGTCTGGAAATGGAGACTCCACTGTTAGAATAACACACTTGTGCTATTAATCTGTATCAACTGTATCAATCTGTCAACCTGCGCCATTGCATCTAAACCTAGTTTAGCAATACAATACCATCTTTAATACATCAACCGAACCATTCGTAACGACATACCTGAAGGTAAACATCTGTAACTATGTAGCTAAAGCGAAACATCTATAACTATATACCAAACCAAAATATTAATCTTTATCTATAAATATGATCTATAAAGCTGTTCGTAGTACTATGATACACAATAAAAACATATTAGCCGAGCAACGGTTTATTGCTAATAGGCCTGCTCAGCTGTCCTGTGTCGCTGCCCATGCAGCGGTGGTGCGGACAGAAGGCCCCTCCAGTGTTGGCTGGCGTCTGACGTCCCGGTGAAGCAGTTACATAATGCAGCTTCGAAGTGTGAATGTATTGTGTGTGTTTTGAATAGTTGTTTTTTTTTCCTATGTCATGGCTGCTCGGAGCCACAGCCGTTCGTTCAGATGTATTCTGGGATGGTCCCTTCACACATGACATAACTCAGATGATGCACACACGCACGCACGCACGCACATACACATACACATACACACACACACACACACACACACAAGATCGGAAGAGCGTCGTGTAGGGAAAGAG
>OMNS01050028.1:0-10013 GCA_900303225.1 Laemonema laureysi | reverse complement strand
AAAACCAAACAAAACCCAAACCAAACCCTATCTGATATAACCTAGTGCTTGGCTGAGAATCGTTCCCATTGTTCAGAAGTGGATGAAAATAACCATGTACAGCTAAGAGACATTTCATCTCATCCGATCGTACGGTTTCATGACTTGCTAGCACAGGAGACGCTCCGCGCCGTTACCCTTAAAGTGCGTGCTCAGAGCCCAATGGCCTCGTCAGCCCGCTGAGTATTCCGTCACGCTAACACTGTTCAGGATATCGCACCTATCCAATGTTGATCAATCGTTCTCATTAGGATGTTGCTTGCCGATCATTAACAGCTTAACTAGATACGTCTAGAAGGAGTCAGTGGAAAATGATATAAACATGTCCCCTAGGGGTGGGGTGGGGGGACAGTGCTATTCTGGGTTGGTTAGCCTACAGAAGTTACATGAATCAATTGTATTGTTGCACGTTAGATAAGGAACATAATTGTCTTTAACTGCCATACTAACCACATTAACAAAGTGTAGGCTTTAATAAAGTAATGTGGCAACAGTACATTTTTGCTAACTTGCTAACAAAACAAAAAAGAGAATAATCGAATACACTAATCAGCCATGGAATGTCCATTACTAATAGAATATGGCTGCCCAATTTGAATGAACACTGGCTAATCCCCAGTTTATATGCTTTTCAGTAACAAATTTGACTTCAGGCTAGCTGCAATAGAACTGCATATTTTCATCTGAGGGATTGCACTGTACTTTAAATAAAAAAAGCACTGTATGTCTTGTATTTTGTGGATAACTCTTGTATGCATTTATCTCTCTCTGTGATGTGGATAATTGAAATCAAGCTGTTTGACTGCTACAGGTACTATTTTATCAATAAAAATCTGAACATTATGAAGCTGGTATTTTGGTTTTTATTTTCAAAAAGCATTATGTCCATGACATCCCAAAATCGACATTTAATGAATATAAATAACAAAATGAAGCATGCAAATGGGTTGTCGTGGCGAAGTCAATAGTGTAACGTTTTTAAATCAGTTGTGCAAAACAATGCAAGCAGATCAATCCCTCCACAGATGGCCACATTGGGCATTACAGCATTTGTAGAATGTTGTCATAGGTTCATCAGCCGATCTGGTTTGAATCTGCATGAAGTATGCCCGAAGATGCCCGCACTTGGGACAGGTTTCTGGGAGGATTCCAGGACGCGAGTTAATACACTTTATATTCTATATATTTATATAAAAGGATTCCAAGAGTCAATACTAATAACACCACCGTTTTGTTGTGTATAACTGACAGGTGCTATGTATGTGCAACTCGACGCTGTATTGATCTTGACTGATGAAGGATCTAAACTTAAAAGTGTGACTATAAAATCAATGGGTTCTTGGGCGTTAAAAGTGTGGTGAAGAATCAATGATGGATGAGTCACTTACCAGGAGTAGAGTCCACATTTTCCCAAGCTGCCGCTCCACCAAGAACATCGTCTACTTCTTTAAGTTTAGGATAATTCCTGTTGTTTACCTTTAATGGAAAAGATGTGTCCAACGAATAAATGCAGACGATGGTTATCAAAAAGTAAAATGCAATTGCACTTTGTAACCATGACAGTTCACTGTAAATTGTAATGAAAACGTTGGACAGACAGTATCGTGATTACAATTTTGCGACGCTTACCTTTCTTGTAATATTATGTACGTAAGGGCATGTGTTGCAAGCGAACCTGAGGCACTTCTGTCCCTCCTCGACAATCAAAACATTTCCACATGTAGGACAAAAAAGGAGCATGTTGCCCAACGGAACTTGTGTGGATCCAAGAACAGCTAAACAACACCAAATTAACTCATTTGAACGCACGGGTTGTTAATATGTCCAGATTACCCCCACCAAATGCTTTTAAATAGATGTTTTAATAACTTAATCGCATGGACGTACAGAATACATTAAAGAGGCGGAAGCATGGCGGAAGTAGCCCATACAGTGCAACTTATTTTAATGCACGGTGTGAAACAACATTTAAGAAGACAAAATATTGATAACGTAGTGAAAAGATAAAGTAAAAAGGCTATTTTTTAATGTGTTATCATTACAAAATTAAACTATGAAACGTTACAAGCGGACTACAACGTTGGATAAAAGTAAAACTGTCTATCACGTCCTCGTGTCCTCATAAACTGTAGTTTGTTTCTCTCCGGTATACTATTAGTAAAGGACAGTAATGTTGTGGACTGGTTGTGGATTCCTGCATCTGACATCCATAGATCAATCCATAGATTAATATAAAAAGGCGTTATTTCTGTAAACAGAACACAAAACACAATTATGTTCTGGTTGTAGTATGTATTTTGTTCTAGTCAATATTATCTCAACTGTTCCATAGTCTTCACAAAAGGACCAGTGCATCAAATTGTAATGCATGATGATGATGGAGCAGGACGAAACCCCTGCAGATGTAATACCTTCTGTAAAAGATGAAGAATTAGAACAAGAGAAGGAGGTAACGGACTTAATGGAGGATGCAGAGGAAGACGAAGAAGCACTCCCCCACTCAGAGATCTTGGATATTTTCGAAGAGGGTCTTGCTCGTCTTGTACAGGATCCTTTACTTTGTGATCTTCCAATTCAGGTTGGCTACAAACATGACAGATCACATTGTATTCGTTTGTTTAAGTTTGTTTAACAAATATGTTATCTCCATCTAAAGGTGACATTAGAGGAGATTAATTCGCAAATCGCTTTGGAGTATGGCCAGGCGATGACTGTTAAGGTTTTAAAAGCAGACGGCGAGACCATGCGTAAGTTGAAATAAATTTCAGTGGAATGGAAATTAAAAACAACTTGCATTGTATCCTGCCATGATTTAGACACCATCTTGCCAAACAGACAGTTCAACACGTCCATCTTGCATAGTAATCAGTAGATGTCAACAGCTGCTACATCGTGTTTTATAATAACGTCTCTTCGCTATTAGCTATAGTGGTGGTACAGAATGCCAGTGTGCTGGATCTTAAGAAGGCTATCCAGAGGTTCATGGAGCTGAAACAGCAGCGCGAAGGAGGGGTGAAACACGTTAGCTGGTATGCAATCCAATCCAGTACACAATAACTGACAATGTAGACATTCTGAAATGACTGACATTGTTTTTATTTAATTTGACAGGAGATATGTCTGGAGGACGTATGCTTTAGTATTCCAAGGGGAAAAGCTGGAAGATGACAACACAAGACTGAAAGAGTAAATGTTGAAGCTGAATCTGATTCTCTCTAATGCCGTGCTCCAACTCTTGACTCTGATCATAATAGTCTTTTGTCTGTGCTTCTTTCTATAGCTACGGAATCAGGAACAGAGATGAAGTAACGTTCATGAAGAAGCTCAAGAAAAAGTAGCCCGTTGTTCAACATCCACACCTGTCTGTGATACCTTATCTTTATCTATATCTTTTAATGTGACTGACTTTTGGTCATCGTTTTGTGAAACTCACTTTTTTGGTACATTAACAGATCAACATCCAAGTGTTAAGACATTTACAGCAACTGTAAACCTTTCTGTTGATCTCTATGAGAACCTATATGCATACAATACTATAATATTATTTGTCATATTTGAATATAAATAAAAATAAATTTTGTGTAAAAATACTTGAACTTCAACATCCTAGTACAGTACCACGTTCGAATTCAGTGAGCTCTTCAGAACGACCCATTCTTTCACAAATGTTTGTAAAAGCAGACTGCGTGGCGAGGTGCTTGATTTTATACACCTGGGGCAATGGGACTGAATGAAACATCTGAATCCAATGATTAAGAGGAGTGGCCCAATACTTGTGTCCATATAGTGTATGACAACTTTTCATAAGGATAACACAAATTCACATGTTGCATGATGATTTTAGTGATAGACATTACATAAATATCACAAATATTGTTGCTATTTACAAAAAACATCTGGAAGTTTTACATTTGTATAAAATGTATAAAATATATACAGCAGAGGAAGTGTAAAGAATACCATATGTAACTAGCAAAAAAAGAAACGATTCCAGCATAAAGTCCCTTTCAAATGAGTACAATTTGGTTCGTCTAATGGCTTTCATGACAATTAAATCAATGATTTGAAGCAATAACTAGGATTCACTTTTTTTCTTTTTTTTTTACCACCATTACGTTTAGCTGATCATTCATAATTGGGGACTAATGCATGGTTATGTAATTGCCATTTTATTTTATTACATTTTTATTATTTTTGTATTTTCATTTAGTGCAGTCATTCTTTGTTTCTAGTTTGAGTCAGTAGATGTCACTATAATACAACAATACTGGAGATGAATTCAGTTAACTAGACAAATCAGAAGTTGATTCAATAAAATCGAATCCATACTGTAAATAAAATACATTCACAAAATATGTCACTAAAACTACGCTCCCATTGGGTGATACTTTTATTTGTATGAATGACTTGAAATCTAAATATTAAGCCTATCCACCAAGTCACATTACCGATTGTCAAATTAAATTACATAGAGGGATATGAATTATTATTGATAATAATAACAACAGCAATAACGCTGCTTTAGTGTTTAGAAGGGCCTTTTGTCGTTCACAGTGCTTGATCCTAGTGTGTTGATCCTATGTAGAAAAAAATGCCATTTCTTTTCAGCTAATTTAAAATGCTGTAAAGTAAATATGTGGGACATGTTTACATATGTTTGGTATTTAACATTGTTTTTTTTATTCGTTTCTGTATCATGTAGAGTCAGATAGCTGTAGTACTGCTAGTGCAGACTGCATTGTTACAAAAACAAGACTTCAGCACACATCCGCTGAAAAGTGCATTAACCCCATTTTGTACCTTTTTTTTGTTTGTTTTACAATAGCGGAAAGAATATTTAGACATTAGAGGACACAGACAAAAATATAAAGACGACAATTGTTGGATACCAGGTGGTATAGGTCAAAACTGAGAGCTGGTGGAAAAACTATTCACATCTACTAAAGCAGAATTTAAAAAAATGGAAAACATGTGAAAACATTACATACAACATTATGTGGAAGTCTTCCATTGAACTTTGTACTCAAATAAAAGTATTACAATAAAAGAAAATGCACTTATGCATGTATGTCATTATAAAAATTGTATAAAAAGTTAAAATACTGTATCATAACGTTTCACATAGGTGTGAAGTCACATTCCACCCTGAATATAAAATTATCCAGTTTTGGTTGGCTTAATAGTTTCCTCTTATTGTTAGCAGGAAAAATAATTAGCAAGCTGATGGTTTAGCAGATATGAAAAAGCCTCCCAATAATACAAAACAAAAAAGTAAAAAATATTTGCTCTGAAATGTAGCGGAGAACAAGTCAAAATTCTTTCAAATTATTTGAGTTAAAGTAAAGGTTATTTCAAACCCAGCATTTGAGCTAACCATGACCATGAAGTGATTTTTCAATCACTGTGTAAAAAGAAAGTGCTCACAAAACACCCACAGTGTATTCCCCATCCCCTGGAACAATACAACTGCTTCCTATACCTTGAAGATAACACTTGGGAAAGCTACCTTGAAACTAGGAAAAACTAGCTGCTAGCTACTAACTATGCTTGGGAAAACACAAAACTATACACTTTTTTTTTTCTGGAAAAGTACAAAACGTCCACTTAAATAACCATGACGTGATAGGGAACAACAAGGAAGTGGCCTTAATCCCAGTTTAACTGAAATTCAGGGGACTCCAAGAAGTCAGAGGAGAAGACCTCTGCTTCTGGGGACATTCCCAGGTGAGCGACTGCTTCCTCGTGGCCATGCGACGGTAAGGTGGTAAGGTCCAGCCAATCCATAGTGTCCAGGTTGGCGTGGTTGTGCAGGTGGCCAGCTGAGGGTAGTGTGTTGTTGCCACCGAAGTCCAGCTCCATGTTACTGGCTAGCGGATGCTCCAGCAGATGTTTGTGCAGCGTGCCTTCTATCAGTGTCTCCATGGTTACCAAGGCCATCAAGCTGGACGAGGGGTTGAGGGTAATCTCTGGGGGCTGTGCCACTTGGATCTGGGCCGGGGGGCGGGACAACACTGTATTGATGGGCAGAGTGGTGACATTGGCCGTCACTGGGATGAGCTTGTCCAGACTGGAAGGATCCTGTCTGATAAAGGGCGTGATCTCTAGAAATAGGAGGACATAGATGAGTGACACATGTGTCATTATGAAATACTACTGGAAATATTAAATCTGCTAAACATCTTGTTGTTTCTTACCTCCACTTTCAATCAACACGTCAAACAGGTCGTCCATGTGTTGGCTGAGAGCAGTGGGGACCTGGAGGAGGAGGAGCTATTTTGAGTAAATGTATGGTATGATACAGTGGCTTGAAAATCTTTTCCTCTACCTGCATAGCAGTTTGCATGCAGCGGGTCTGTTTGACAGCATCCTCGTAGGGTGGTGGATCTTTACATTTGGACATCATGGTTGGCTATAAATGGAAAATAAGGAAAAATATGGAAAAATTAGGAGAAACCTTTTTTTATTTTATTTTTAAATAAATAAATACAATTCGGAAAATCAAAAAAAACCACGAAATTATGCTGGTTAACGTCTGATACAGCTCTGTTTGATACCTACTCCATGTCCACATTTCATATCACTTTCTTGTCACATTGTGTAATAGAACGATCTGAGAAACACAAACATTTCTTGACACAAACTTGACCAAAAGTCAGTATACAAAAAAAGCCTACAACCTTCTAAACGACTAAATGTTGAATGTACATGGATTGGGCAATTTTGGTTCAGGGTGGTTGGGGAAAGTACTTGCAGGGCATCTACTCACAGGGGCAGTGTTGAGTAAATGTTGCGTTGTGTCGTCTTTGGCTTGGCTCTGTGTGGCCCTAACCCGGGAACTTGGGCCCGGGGAGGTGCTCAGTGGAGTAGACTGTGGAAATATCAGCACATAGGTAAAAAGGTGCTAACAGGCACAATTAAAACACCCTCTTAGAGGTGTGCAAAATCCTGAAATATCCTCATTTAGCACGTATCTGCACTAAGTGAGTGCAGATATGTGTTAGATGAGGATATTTCAGGATTTATTTTGGTTATCCCAAATGTCCATCTTTACATTGGATCCATGCCTAAACCGGGCTTTTGTCATTCTAAACTCTCTCTCTCTCTCTCTCTCTCTCTCTCTCTCTCTCTATATATATATCTATATATATATCCCTGTTGGATATATACAGTATCAGGCCACATTAATTTTCTTTTGTCCTGTATTGATACTAAATATTGCCACTGTAAGAATGGCTCTGTGCCGTGATTTGCTTCAGCGATTTTGCCCAGTTTATCCCATTTCATACATGCTATCCAATCATAGCATAACTGTTCTGTTCCATACCATAACTGGTGCTTATAGCTGGTGCTTGAGTCCTCCCCACTAAGCTTAAACTTAAACCATTGTCCAATTCATTACCTTGAACCATCTCTCAAAAAAACCCTGAATATTGATTATGAAAACGGGATGCAAAATGTCAGGGATGTCCTTTGGTTACCTGTGTCCTAGGACTGGAGCTGCTGCTACACTGCTGTTGCGACGAACCAGAGGCTTCATGCTTCTGTGGCAACAGTCCTTGAGTCTGGTTATTGTCCGAGGCTACGCCGGTAACGGCTGTGTGTCGCCTGTTGTCATGCAGCTTGGCGGCGGTGACCGTGGATCCAGGCTGAAGTAGCTGAGTCCCCGGCTGCAGAGTTTGAGTCTGAGGCGACCGTTGGTGGGTCAAGAAGAACTGATGCAAGGGACTCGGTTGCTGGCTTTGCTCCGGGGCCCCGTCTGGTTCTACTCCTCCTGGTAGACCTACAGGGGAACCGCAGAACTCCTCTTTGACCCGAACGGGAAGCGACGGGCTTGGCCGAGGAGCGCCCTCCTCCTGGTGGCCCCGTTTCTCCACCTCCAGCTGCATCTTCAGCTCCTCCACCAGCTTCTGCTCACGCTCCAGCTGCCTCATCAGCTCCTCGATCTGACGCTCCTTCTCGTGGAGACGCTGGTCCTTCTCCAGGCTCCGGCTCCCACCGTGGTGGCATACCTCCTCCGGGGTAGACGAGAGGTGTGGGGAGCTGCCAGTGGGAGAAGAGTGTGTCTCTGGGTCTGTTCCACCCCTTTCATCCAGGCCCATGCTGGACACCTTGAAGGCTACTGGGGACACAGGGGGAGTGGACCTGGGAGTGTTTTCAGATTTTGGGACCCTGGTGGTGGTGGTGGCGGCGGTGGCGGTGGTGGTGATGGTGGGTGAGACCATCTCCAAGGCAACAGCAGCAGGCTGGCCCCCCTTTGATTTGTCGTGGTGCGCCCGGAGCCTCTCGATGAGGTCGTTCTTGGTGCCAGAGACGAGGAGACCCCTTAGCTTCAGCTCCGCCTTCAGCTCGGCCACCTGGAGGTTTCCAAAAGAAGAAAACGCCAACGTCTTAGCGGATCTCGGCATGGCGAAGACGCCGCTTTATTAGCAATCGTTCAAACAATCAAACTGCCAGAGGCAGTAATATCAGAGAAGGGTTGTCACCTTCATCTCATCCAAATTGTAGGGTAAGTGATCTGACATGCTAGGGGGCGGAGTCCGGTTGGAATGCGCCGGGCCATCGCTAGTGATAAAGGCAGCATGCACAGTTGAAAGGTTAGTCACATTTCAGCAGTCGCCCCCCCGCCCCTCCTTCCCCACCCTGATGTAAATAAACAAGAAAACATGTGGGAGTACACACAAAACCCACAAAGGGCAATCTTGTACAGCGAATAGCGATCTTTCACCCTCAATGATGGCGGACTGGAAACATATGCCGTGTATTTCACAAGACAGACAACAGCTGCGTTGGAAACGTCCACAACAGATATCTTCAGTCCTGAACGACTCCATCAGGGGTTTTGCAAAGGAATCACAAATGCTGTTCATGTTAGAGCCTAACTGTACAATGTTGTGGACTCCAATCTATCGACCAATTTGAATAATAACAATAATAATATATATATATATATATATATAACACTTTTGGCGCAGGCACAAGCTAAACCCCTAGCGTTGCAGAGGACTTGTCCGTGGGGGTCGATGAAGGTACCTTAACGGGGCAGGCGGCTGGGCGGCCTGGCAGATGTAGCGCTGCTGCTGTTGGTTCAGGATCTGCAGCTGCAGGAACTGCTGCTGCTGCTGCAGGAGGCGCACGTAGGCCGAGTCCAGGGGGGTCCCGTGGCTGGGGTCTTGCTTCTGGTCGGGCGGGACGTACTGGTGGTACTTGAGCTTCTTCACGCGCGACTTGGGGTCTTTGCTGCCTTTCTTGCCCCGGTTTTTGTCGGCGCCGCCCGACCTGGGCTGGCTTTGCTGTGGGAGCGGAGGAATCGCAAGGTTGGGACGGGAAGACTTACTTTAGCCCTTTAAGATGTATTCTCCCTGCACGCCGAGACGCAGCAAACCTCTCCCTTGACACTGCTTCACCTTCATTCACTTCATTAAGTCTTTCAGATGCTACTTTCAATGCGAACCCACCTCCGTAGGCAGTGTCCCTGGGCAAGATGCCCAAACCACCCTTCCTACCTTCTCATTAATGGCATCTGAAAAAATAAAATCGCTGCAAGTGGCATTGGATAAAAGTGTGCGCTAAACAGTGAACTAGTAACAACCCAGGAGGACGAGTGAAGGTCGGGTCTGATCTCAAGTCTTCTGAGGCGACTCACTGTGAGTCACGTAAACAGCGAGCGCTACTACTTCATCTCACCAGCGGGGACACTGCCAAAACACCAGAGAGAGAGAGAGAGAGAGTCAGGATGTGGAAACGGGGAGTAGGAAGTGGACGTAATGCGGTCCTTATTGTTTTACAACCTGGAATCTAAGCAGGCACATGAAAAATGCCCTTGTTCATTCAAGTAGGGGTTATGTATGGCCGTAACTTTGCTGAAAATGGTTCAAATATCCTATTCCGTGGTTAAACAGACAGTTTGACTTTAAGCGCCCCCCCTGAGGGTGACAATTTATTCACTCCTTGCCGTTAGATTTCTGGCCTATATT
>OMNS01050024.1:0-10889 GCA_900303225.1 Laemonema laureysi | reverse complement strand
ACCTTTATTTATCCAGGTAGAACACGTTGAGATTTAAAATCGTACAGCGTTTAGCGACACACAGAAGAACAAACAAAAAAAAACAACAATGGAAAGCAAAGACAACAGCCAATCATATTCTGTTCCAAATCTCCAATTCGGTTCCCCAGATAAGGAATAGAAATGTGAGAAATCAGAATTTCGAGTGTAAGTATTAAGATGATCCACCATAAACTCCCAGAGAAGCTGTAAATGACGAAAAGGGTCAGAATAAGGGAATGACTGTGAAGGACGACAACGGAATGGGACGTAAGAGATTTGTAATGGTGTCCGTGTGTGTTTACATGTCGCAGGGTGCGTGCATCCTGAACATGCTGCGGGACTTCCTGACACCAGAGGCCTTCAACGAGGGAATCATCCGCTACCTCCGCCGCTACAGCTACCAAAACACCGTCAACAGCCACCTCTGGCAGAGCCTCAGCGACGTGAGTAACTCATGTTTGGCCTTTTATGTTAAGGTAATGGAAGGCGAAGGGGATTTCTGGACGTAGAGGTAAAACGGGAGCTTAAACAACGCGTCCGTCATGTGGTTACGTGTGAGTCAAGAAGTTCTGAATCCACCCTCAACAGGTCTGTCAGTCAGACGAGTTTGAGGTGGGCGGAGTCAAGCAAAAGGACTTCTGCTCCGAGGGGAAGCTACAACCCGGAGGCTCTGTAAGTACCGATGTCTCTTCTCTTTTTGCCAACTTTAGCAGCCAGAGATGAAGAGTGCTTGCCCCACCATGCTGGGAATAGCCATAATCCTCTGCTAAATCCGCCTTAAGATAGATAGCAAATGGTACTTCCTGTTCCTCCTGTTTTATTGTATGGACATTTGGATGCTTTAAAGGGCAGGAATTTGATTGGCTGCGAGTTTGAATAACCTGGAATTAACCTGTGCTTGAGTGCTGATGCAGGTGGGAAAATGTTAAAAACGTTCCTGTGTCCAGCTGGCTTTGCACTGTGTGACATGTTGAATATAAAACATCTACTGTACAATTACAATAATTCAAATTGTTCAAATGTATGTGTGTACGTGTGTGTGTGTAGAAATCGCACACAGCCGATGGGCTGGATATCAGGGCCATCATGGACACTTGGACGCTGCAGGAGGGCTTCCCACTGGTCACGGTAGAGGTGAAAGGTCGTGAGGTCAGGCTCAGTCAGGAGCGCTACCTCAAGACGGATGATCCCTCCCTCACTGAAGGGTAAATTCTTAAGAGTTGACCCAGGGACCCCCCTGCTCTGGAAGGGCTATGACCTCTATTGTTGTATATAAAGTAACTCAAAGTAACAGTCTACCGTATGCAAAGTGTAATTCCTGAGTACGTCTGCACCGGTGGATCAATCGATCGACCTAAAGTTAATCTAATAAAATTCTGATAATCAACTAATTGAGGACATTGTGAATGTGTCGTTTGCTACCTTTGCTTTATGGCGTGTTCATAAGAGATGATTCTAATTGTCATGGTCATCAATGTCTTCATCACCATTATTGCTGTGTGTTGGTAGGTTCCTGTGGCAGATCCCATTGACCTACAAAACCAGCCGCTCAAACACCATCCGGCGCTTTCTGCTGAAGACCAAAACCGGTGAGAACTTTTTTTTTACTGTTGAAGGTCAAAGCACAACCCATTGCCTATTGTGCCACCAAACTGAAACTGATATCATTTTTTTGAAGCCATTTTAAGTTGAATGCACTCAGCAGAGAGGTGGATTAGGTGTTGTGTAACGTGTGAAGACCTTTGAGAACATAATTGTGATTAAGGGTTACGCAAATAATGACTTGATTTAATATGATTGTCAGCCAGGGGGAAAATTATGTAATAACAACTGATGATATATCCTTGATGTCACCAGCATGTGGCTTCCAGCCAACCGCTGTTAGTCAGCCAGTAAATTCACATGTCTTTATGTAGTGACATTTTATGCTTGATGGGTTATGAAACTAATATAGCTCATAATAAGCACTCATGTGTTGCTGAGGACACTAAGGTGCATGGTGTGCTGAGCTTTTTGCTGGGTGCAGCTTTATAGGAATCACCATGTGAGACCACCCAACCTCGCAAGTTCACATTTCAGTTTCTGAATGTTATGAATTAAAACTCCCTCCCCCTAGTGCTGATTGGTCCGTCCACTTTTTGGCTTTGAAAGTTGGCTTCAACCGGAGCGAGGCCAGACTGATCTTCAGAGAGAAACTGAAATGTGAATTAGCGAGATTAGGATAGTCGCACAAGGTATATCCCTCATGTCAAACTGTAGCCTGCACACGTGGGAGGAAGCTTCTCAATGCTAGAATCGAGTACAGATTGAAGAGTAGCCCGTGAAAACACAAGAGACATCGGTCGCCAAACAACTGTTTTAACGACGGCGAGGACCTCACGGAGGCTGCGGTACGCCGCCTAGGGTACACATGTCTGAGCGAGTCATGTCAACGTGTGCCTGTTACGCCAGACGTCCTGTTCCTGGAGGAGGAGGTGGACTGGGTGAAGTTCAACGTGGACATGAGCGGCTACTACATGGTGGACTACCAGCAGCAGGGCTGGAGCTCCCTGATTCGTCTGCTGCAGAGCAACCACACGGCGCTGAGCAGCAACGACCGCGCTAACCTCATCAACAACATCTTCCAGCTGGTCAGGTTAGCGTTTCCCTTTAATGTGATGGTAACCGTTTAAAAAAAATGTCAGCTAAAATGAACGCTACCTGGTCTCGCTTGCAAAAGAGGTACCTCAGTGCAACTCACCTGAATAAATGCAAAAGTACATATTGGCGGGAGTGTGTTAAAGGTGGTGTTACTATCCTGTCTGTCCTGCGTGTCTCTGTGTGTGTCCCAGTGTGGGCAAGGTGGAGCTGGACACGGCGCTGGAGCTGTCTCTCTACCTGTCCCGGGACATGGACGTCCTGCCGGTCACCCAGGGCCTGAGCGAGCTGGTTCCGCTCTATAAGTTGATGGAGAAGAGGGACATGAAAACGCTGGAGAACCAGATGAAGGTTGGCTCAAAGCTGACCCTAAATTATCCCCAAAGAAATGTCCCCCAAATGTATTTTTTTATTACATAATAGTTAAAAATAAGGAATTAGTCAAATACTGTGTATTGTCGTTTTGCGTCCACCGGCTTGTCCTCATTGGAGTGACATTTTCATGTCATTGATGTTATAATAGTTGGTATCGCTATTTACCTGGGATCAATAATGACTAAACGTAGTGCAGCATAAGTAGGGAACTTGCTGATCAGCTGATCAGCGAGTCATACATTCATTGACAAATACAACCATACAACCATTCACTTCCTCTTCTCCACCGATCCTCCAACCAGGTGATAGCTCAGCAGACTCATGACATTGGCCAATCCAAAGCTAACCCAGTAATGTACTGTAATATACTGTGATATACTGTAATATAACACTAAAATCACCTGCTTGGCTCACGTGGATTAGGCGTAATATAAGGAATAAGTTATGGAGGTTTTATGTGCTTGTGTAAAGCACACATCTTTAAGGTGGGTATTTTAATGTAACCCTATTTATTTACCAAAATAGGCTACAAAATGCAGGAATTTACGCGAGGCAAGTCTATTTTTACTCGCAAAGACGTGCGTCTCGGCATCCATTAAAAAAATGCACCCTAACCCTCACAATCGTGAATGTTTTAAAATAATGAATTCCATGCTCCGATGTGCGTTTGTTTCAGAAGGGTTTCTATGAGCCGATCGTCAACCATTGGCCTACTTTAATGAATATTCAAGTAGGGTATAGGGGATTGTTTTTGTTAAAGGTTCATCTAACCAATAATAGCGTCCTGCACTGTGCACTGTGCACTCATCCCGGTGGTCATTCCCCCAACCCACTTTCCATGGGATGGTCGGTGCAGGCAGAATAACAGACAGTCCCCCCAATGAACTTTCGACACAACAGACCATGTTTGATTTGACTGGGTTTCTATAGCTGATCAGAGGCATCCCAACCCACTGGGATCATCTTAAATAAATATGATTTTGTTTTTCGTTCCAGTTAAAATCTTGCTTGTTTCTGGTTTTCGTTTTTGTTCCTTGAACCGGTTCTGAGCCCTGATACAAACTAACTATGATGAAGGGCTATACAAACAATATTGACTTTATTCGAATATCCTGTTGCTGCCGGTTCTGTTCTCTATGGGGGGGGGGGTTATTCGCTGCACTCCCTGTGTGTTCGGGCGTGGCTGCTCGGACAGGAGGGGAGTTTCCCCCTTCTGTTACCTTCTATTACATTCTATTACTCATAATGTGTTACTTAAAACAAAAGTGGTCTGACTTGAAACGTTGTTCTCTCAGGGCTACATCGTGGAGTTGCTTCAGACGATTATCAACCGGCAGGAGTGGACGGACTCCGGTTCGATCTCTGAGAGGGTACTGAGGAGCTACCTGCTGCTGTTCGCCTGTGTGCGTAACCACCAGCCCTGCGTGGAAACGGCCAGCAGGCTCTTCAACAGCTATAAGGACTTGGATGGCAAGATGAGGTCAGGGTCTCCCATTACCTCAACCCTTTACTGAAGCCTTCTCTTTGGTGCCACTTAAAGCTGCAGTAGATCTTGAGTGTCATTTGTTACAAATGCCATAGCCACCTGTCAGCTATTAGTGAGGGAATTGCCCTGTGATCATCTGTTCTGGTTGACTGCGCGCCTGTCTCTGTATGAAACAGTTTCAATTTTAGCCCATTTCTGACCAATCATGGCATCTCTTCCCTAATTGGTTGGGGGAACCTGTCAGTCACATTTGCACATACAAGCAGCATCAAGGCTTGACTATGACTGATTGTGCATGAGCTCCTACTTGTTTTGTCATCGTGGAAAAAGGTAAAGTAAATGTTCTGTAAAGTACAGAACATGGTTCCATAGAACAATTTAATTGATTACAAATGGTGTGTTTATTCATTCAAGAAGTACTTTTTGTAATCCCAGGCAGGACATTTGGGTGTCACAGCAGGTAGAAGAGGACAGTAATACGAATTAAAAAAAGGGTTAAAAACTACAAAAATATATCTTGCTTCTCAAGGTGTGTCTTTCCATGTGAGGTCAGTTTGGCTGCACAGACCCTCAGGCATAAATGGCCCATTAGGGGTTCTCAGCAGCAGCGTGGTTGGTGTCAAAAAGTGATAAAATAATATAATGCTGATTTCATAATTATTCAAAAGTCTGAACTAGCCATGCTAGTTTTCCAAATTCTTTAGTCACTGCACAATGTCATGGTATTTTGTGTTCATCTCTCGTCTCCAGTCTCCCCAACGATGTCACCCAAGCCGTGTTTGCTGTTGGGGCCCGGACTCCAGAGGGGTGGGACTTCCTGTATGATATGTACGTCCGTTCGTCGGACACATCCGTCAAGAGCCGCATAAAGACCGCGCTCTCCATCAGCCCCCTGCAGGACAGGCTCCAAAAGTGGGTCCAGTTTATAGACTGGTCATATGTGTAGTGAAACACCATTCTGACCACCTGCAATTAAATTGTCTTCTTCATGCCATTTACTTTCTGTTTCTCTTGTCTTTCCATGTCTCCCTACCCTTTGCCCTCACTCACTCGTTCATTTGTATTTGTTCTGTCTGTCTGTCTGCCTTTCTCTCTCTCTCTCGCTCTCTCTCTCGCTCTCTCTCTCAGACTGTTGGAGGACAGTTTTCTTGGGGATGTTCTGAAGACTCAGGATCTTCCCCATGTGCTCATCGGTGTTAGCAAGAACCCTCGTGGCTACAAGCTAGCCTGGGACTTCCTCCGGGCTAACTGGAACGCCCTGATCAAGAAGTCAGTCTGTCTTTCATATCATATCGTTCACATGTGTTAGAAAAGTCTTGATGTTGGCATGGTGGCGCAGTGGTTTGCGCAGATCACATCACTGCAAGAATGACATGGGTTCGAACCCCAACTGGGAGCCGACTGGAGTCTTTCTGTGTGGGGATTGTCAGTTCACATACCGAAAACCATTACCTTTCCAAAGTGTTTAGCCCATAGTTAGGTGGTCCATCTCAATGGGTTAAAAACATTGACTATTAGTATTGGACTATTCTTGAATGCACTGGCATACTTTCTTTCTTAAATATCCCAAAAAAAAACTGGAACTACATAAATATACATGAATTATATTAGCATATAACCCTGCCACCAAGAGGACATATATGATGTATGAATGACCACCCGTTTCCCAAACTACAGACATTCCAGCATGGACAAAATCAAACATTGTGAGAAGTTGATCATGATATTAACACTTTAATTCAGTGATCTACAGTCATTAAGTGATAATATAATACAGGTTGTGATTTTGACTTTTTGCCAACCTTTTGAAGTGAATTACTTTATTGTAAATTAACTTTTGAATTATTTATTTTAAGTAAAGATCTTTGTTTGTGTGTGTGTGTGTTTTGTATTGTGTGTGTGAAGGTTTGGGGATGGCTCAGGCTCCATATCCCGCATGGTGACTGGAGTGACTGACCAGTACTCCACCCCACACATGCTGAAGGAGGTGAGAACACACACACACACCTGCTTCATCTCTGCTACCTGGAACAAGAGGAGAAATTAAATTAGCACAGCACTATTTGCTCATTTGTTAGCATAATTCTGTTGCATAGAAGTTAGCATAAAGGCCTCAACATGCTTCACACACATGTAATCCAACAATGTTGCAAACAGTTTTCAATTTATACATCTGTGCAATCTATGCAACAAGGTGTCATTACACCAAATGTACACTAGAGGGTGATTTATCAACCAACAAACAACCAATGTATGCAACATATGTGGATAATAGATCGCAAAATAAAGTCACGTCAAACAATAACTGGTGAACACAACTATTTTATACAATTGGGGAATTGGAGTGTAACAAACTTTTCAAAAGTAGAGCAATTACAAGATTGAGTGTTAGAATCAAAATGTAAGCTAGGTTAGCTGTAGCCTGCAACTGAGATGTTGCACATGCAGCCCTGCTCATCAAATCACCAATCAGTGATCCGCAACATCTAAGTGGTCATTGCAGTCAGGACTTTGAGAACATTTATGTGACACAGCTCTGCAACACTCTGCAACCATGTAGCTAGGTCGCGTTGATGTTGTAGATGGTCTGGTTGTGTTGCTTACATGCTACTGTGCAATAGGTAATTATAGTAACAATGATGCTAGTCTTGGTGATTAGTGATAAGGCATTGGTCGCATAGGTCGTAAAAATGTTATGGTATATTTTTTCAAATCATCAACATGAACTGCTCTGCCTACTTCAATTGTTCACTTCTTTCCCTCAGGTTCAGGAGTTCTTTGGCTCCCTGACCAAGGAGACCGGCTCAGAAATGCGGTGCATCCTGCAGGCGTACGAGACCATCGAGGAGAACATCCGATGGGTGGACAAACATCTGCCCTTGCTGCAGGACTGGTTGGACAAACACACAAGCAGCAGCCCCAACAAACAATATACTTGGAGACATGAGGACCTTTAGGTCAACTCGAAAACACTGGCAGTAGACACTTGTTTTTTTCGGCTTTAATTAACAATTTATTTTGGTTTCCCACAAAGCACCATCTAAGTTCCCCCTTTTGTTTGTAATGGAAGAACCCTAGAGAGGTAGAACATCTATTTGAGGTTATTGCCCTATTGACTTGACTATCCACTGCAAATTTGTTATGTTTTGATTTGAATTAAATGGCCTATACTTTGCCATGTATGTTCACATAATGGTTTATTCACCAAATATGGTACATAATGTGAACATGCCGTGACCTCTCTCTCTGTCTGCTGGTTCTCCTGTGTTTGCATATCTGGTGCACTTACAATTGTATTCAGTCCCCTGGTGTCGCAGAGTTGAGTTTTGATCAATGGAAAGAGTTGTTCAAACTTGAAATTCAAACTCATTCAAACCATTGTGCAAAATTAATTAGAGCTTGACCAGGAGAAACTAGACCTGATACTCAAACAGGATTCTCCAGATAGGCTGATTCTCGAACATTAGATAGAGTCTCTGTCCGAACCATCAGATTTTCAAGGGTCAGTTTCAGAACCATCCGTTTTGCCTTTTTGTCTTTGAACCCTTAGAGTTGTCTAAGGGTTCATAATAGGGGTACAAATTCCAGCAGAAAATCTTGATCGATTTTCATGCAAATGAGTGATCAGTTATCGATCATAGTTAGGCAGAATTTTTTAATGTATTTTTATAGGCTCCCACACATGTTTATGACGGTAACCCCATGCACCACACTCGCATGTATTTAACTGACACAATAAACTGAGTGCGGTCTATAATTATCATAAAGCCCAAAATAAGTAAAGGAGTAGGCCTTTAGAAAATCCTATCACATTTTTATCTTAACCACTGAAGCCTGACGCCCAGATCAATGAAAAACATAATTTCAAATGACGTTCCAACTCTTGAGTTGCAGTGACATTTAAATGAATCTAAAAATGCATTCCCTTAACGTTACATGGGTACCAAACGAGAGCCAAGAAATCCTTCCTTTTAGCTCATTCAACCCATGATTAGCTAATAAATGAAGGAAAGAAATAATATTTTCTTTTTTCTGGAACACGATTATGAGGATTGTCATGTGTGTGGACAAATGTTTTTGGGCTACTGATGCTATTATCTCTCGTTTAGTCAGAAGTAAAATGAATGATTACCGCTTTACTTTTCCTGCTTTCACTTGTCACCAAGACAAGACCGCTGAAAAAACATTTCACCAGACATTATGCAGATGATGGTTCCTTCGAAGTTTCACCAGACATTATGCTGATGATGGTTCCTTCGAAGTTTCACCAGCAATTATTCAGATAGATAATGGTTCCTCTCAAAGTTTCACTCAGGCCTAACCAGAGGTCAGCACTGATCTTGCTGTACGCCATGTCAGGGAAATAATCCCTGCTGCCGTTGCATCATGTGCATCATGCCATGGATTGTTTTTTGTTGTGGGTTGGGATTTGCCTCCCAGTCTATTGTCTGTCTCCTGCTCCCTAGTTCTCACCAGCTTCCCTTCTTCAAAGTGCTCCTTAGCATCCAAGGCTGCTGAGAGGGGAAAGGCAGGCGGGGGGGCAGAGCTGGGTCAGGGGGGTAGTGGCTTGGTGTCGGTATTACAGTAGAATTGGAGAAGGTTATATTATTTGGGGGACATGGGTAATTTAGGTTTAAATGTGCAGGTTGTTTGATACTTGAAGCATGCATTCGATTCCGTGGTGGAGACCCCTTCTTAAGGGGCGGGGTGGGGGTCAGCTGATGTGGTGCACCTGTGCAGGTGTGGCCCGCAGGCTTCATAAGGTGTAGATGTGTCACATGAGCCAGTCACTCTCTCTTCTCCCACACAGCAGGTTGGCTTTTGGGTTTGTGCCTCAAGGCCTCAACATGCTTCTGCGTGGTTTGTCCGACTCCTTTGTGTGCACACAATACAACAAGGCTGCAAACAGTTTTCACATCCGAGCAAACCTACGCAACGTGTCATTACACCAAATGTACACCAGAGGGTGATTTATCAACCAACTGTACAACCAATATCTGTGAATAATAGATTGTAAAATGAAAAGTCACCCCCTTTTTTGAACTGGTGAACACACTTCCTGTGTTTTGTACGCCATTGGAGTGCAACAAACTGCAAAGGTAGAGCAATTCCATGATTTCAATGTTTATTAGAATTAAAGCTAAGCTAGGTTAGCTGTAGGCCTGCACTGAGAGGTTGCGCACGCAGCCTCGCACATCACTTCACCAATCAGCGATCCGCAGCATCTAGGTGGATGTCACAATGCCGTCGAGCCGTCGACGTAATCGACGTGTTCGCATGGCACTCAGTGGCGCTGATGTTGCGGACGCCTGGTTGCGTTTCTGACATGCTGCAGTCACCCGAGCATGTTTAGGTCTTTGTGGTTTTTGTGCCTTTTTGGTGTTGGTTCATTTGGGCTTGGGGCCCATGTTTGTTTTTATGTTTTATTTACACCATACAACATCTCCACAGCATACTTTCCACTCCATCCATACGCACCACTCACCACTGATTCTACAGATTTCATATTCTGATATTGTAATAAACATGTCGTTTTCATTGTATCATGTGTGGACTCCATCTTTGTTGATGATCCTTGACCCTGGTCGTAAGCATGCCAATGTAGCTGTCGTTGACCGCAATTGAAAGAAACGCTTTAAAACTTCAACTTTAGACCGCAATGTCCACTTTGTAATTACTACTTTTTCTTTATTGGTCTAGTTTCTAAACGTTTTCTCCAGAGCAGATGCGTTTCTTGAACAGTGAGTAATCAAATAAATTGACATTTAGTGAACCTCAATCACACAAATTGATCTTAACCCTGTCTTATATAAGGTTGACATGACCCTTGTTCCATTTTGAATGATCTTATCAAAAACCATCTCATCCCTGTTGTAAATACGCTTTTAGGAGGGCGCTTCCTGATTCATTAATGTGTACATGTGTCAAATAATATAGAACGCTCCCTTCGCGACACCTGGAGTTTAAGGTTGTATGATGTGATCATACGTTGTTTCATAAATGTTTCTGTTTATATTAAGCATGCGCATGCGCACACACACATACACACTAGTTACTAGTGCATAGAAATATCGGAATTGAGACATTGAGAGAGACTGAACTACTGTTAGCTCCTAACTGTAGCTACATAGACAATAGTCGGGTAGATGGATAGATAGATACTGGATATTGGGAGAGTAAGAGCGTTGGATAGATGGACAGCTAACATAGTCTTGATGTTCTTCAACGGAGCATTGGTCTGTACAGCACTTCTTGTGAGGCGTGTTGGTTTCCATGGTAACCTGGGTCAGCTGACGGGGGCGTATGGAACAGTAGCTGTATCTTTAAAGCCACTAATGCAGCCATAAAGTTCACGTAATGGACCTTTAGC